>PVLC010001992.1:60528-126156 GCA_004027655.1 Graphiurus murinus
TACTGGGGATTGAACTCAGGGGCATTCTACCTCCGAGCTATACCCCCAGTCCTATTTTTTATTCTTTATTTTGAAACCGAGTCTCACTAAGTTGCGGAGTGCCTCACTAGGTAGCTGAGGCTGGCCGCGAACCCAGATCCTCCGGTCTCAGCCTCCCGAATGCTGGGATTACAAGCGTGCGCCACCACGCCCGGCTTATTTTGCGCATTTTTAAATTAGGGTTTCTAATATAGGGTAATTCAAACTTTCCCTTTAAAATTTCAATAACTGGAGCCAGGCATGGTGATGCACGCTTGTAATCCCAGTACTTGGGAGGCTGAGACCTGAGGATAGGGGTTCCTGGACAGCATTAGCTATGTAGTGAGGCCCTCCACAACTTAGTGAGACTCTGTTTCAAAATAAAGAATAAAAAATAGGGCTGGGTATGTAGCTCAGAGGTAGAATGCCCCTGGGTTCAATCCCCAGTACCAAAAGAAAAGTAAAATAAAATAAAATGGCAATAACTTTATTTTGTAATAGAAACTGGCAGTAGATATAACAGGAAAAGCACATAAAATGTAGTAAAAAACAAACAAACAAAAACAGAAACAGGAGAACAAACTATTGTTATTGAAATGAAAATTACCACTCACTACTCAATGGGATACTGCAAAGACAGAAGTTACTGGAAAGAAACAAACTTATTCAATGTTAGCCGCGAAGGAGATAGAAGCTTTATTGCACCTCAAATCTCCATATTAGGGGGTTTTGGGGTGCAGAACACTTTTATGGGAGAAAAGGGTAATGGCGCGACAATATGAGGAAATCCTTGTGCTGAGCTGGGGTCTTCCTTTCCAGAGCTTGCTGTTTTGAATCCTCTTCTGGGATTTTTCCTTTCAGTTGATGCTTTACTTTTCTGTGAGTCGACTCTTGTAAGTTGAGGAGATAAGGGGTCAGAGCAGGGGCCACCAATTAGGGTTTAGAACATCCTGTGGAAGGGATGAGTCTTTAAAAGCAAAGAGAAAAGATTAGGGAAGAGTGAAAGTAGTCCTGCCAAGGGCATCCTTTCTGGAAAAGGGATAAAGGAACATGGTTCTGTCGCACTAGGAGACTAAGAAAAGATTGCATGGCTGAGGCCGAAACAGCCTCCTGAGAGGCGGGAGGAAGTGGAGGTGGAGGCCATTGGAGAAGGCTAGTAAGTTATTGTTAGGACTGCTTTATCAAGGTAATTCATATGCCATAAAGAAGAAGAATAAAAATATGTCATTTGCAAAAAAAAAAAAAAAATAGAGTTGGCAAACATGCCACTAAGCAATATTAGCTAGTCTCAGAAAGGAAAGGGTCATATGTGTTCAGGCATGTGAGGAAGCCAGAGAGAAACTGGGAAAGAAAAGGGATTTGAGATAAATAAGGGGAGATACCAGTAGAATAGTAGAAGGGGATTTGAGGAGGGAGAAGGGGAGGTGAAAGGGAAAACTTGATGAAAGAAACAGTTCAAATAGTGCTGTGCTCATATATGAAGTTATCAATACCGATTTCAATATTATGTGTGGGGGAGGGGGGAGCAGTTTAGGACCCGAGGGTCACACACCTAGTGCTGCGTGTATGCATGTGTCCATCACTCTGAATCTCATTTTGATGTATAATTACAAAGAACCTACAAAATTAAGTCAAATTTAAACAAACAAACAAACAAACAAACAAACAAAAAAAAAACAAGGGCCTCTGTAGTCAGGGCTCTGAAATGCTGTCCCGACTGACCAAGCTGTGAAGCCAGCCGAGCACTCCTTTCTAATTTGCAGGAAGCTGCTGTTATAGTTTGGTCAAGGGTCTCCTAAAGGTCCCCGTGTAAAAGGCTTTGTCTCACTCCTGTGTACAGCCAGGAGGTGGAGGACTCTGTAAGCGGTGGAGCCCAGTGATTCAGGTCATTGGGGGTGCGCCCTTTAACAGGACAGGAAAACTAACCAGTTCTTCTTCCTCTTCTCTTTTGCTCCCGGGCAGTTTTCCTCTTTCACCTGCTCCTATCATAATGACAGACCCAAAGCAGATGGGGCCAACTGGTCAGAGACTGGAGCCTCCAAGACTGCGACAGAGGATAAGCCTCTTCTCTTTTTAAGTTGGTTATCCTAGATATACATTAGAGTCATGGAAATCTGACCAACATAAGTGCAATACAGGCTGCCACTTGGATATTCATAATGCATGTTTATAAGTAAAATAGTTGCTTAAGTTGTTGCAGAAGAAAATAGCATATGCATGGATTCAATATTTAATGGACTGGACTAATACCTGACCTGGTTTTCTATGCTGTTTATTAAACATTCATGATGCCTATTAAGAAAAGAATCCAGCAATTAATTATCTTCTTAAAAAGATGATGAACTTTGATTTGGCCCAATCTTAACAAGTTTACTTAATTTTGTTGATTAAATTGTAATTCCATCTAACATTTTTACCCTTAAAAGTAGGAAAGTTGCCCATTTTCCTCCTTTCTTTTTTCGTTTTGCTTTTGAGTCTAATTATTGGGTCCTGCATAATTTAGATGAAAAAAAAATAGTAATTGATTATAAATAAGATAAACCTGCTTAGAATTGTCATTATACCCCCATGATGTATCTTAAAAAGAAAAAGAAACAAATATTTCTGCTATTTAGGATAAATTCTGTTTAAAATGAGAACTGGAGACAGTTTAAATTTCACCTGTGATAAATACTGGACTTATAGCACAGCTTTCACTCTAAGGAAAGGAAAGAGTATGAATGCTCTGGTATTTTTTATTTCATTAAAAGAGAACATGCCTTTGTATTTTTATGAAACAGGTTTTATTAAGATGTCTAAGAGGCCTTAATAGTTAAAATGAGCCAGGCGTAGTGGCACATGCTTTTAATCCTAATACTTGGGAGGCTGAGATAGGAGGATCACAGGTTCGAGGACAGCCTCAGCAAGTAATGAGACTCTCATCAACCTACTGAGATCCTATTTTCAAATAAGAAATAAAATTGGGCTGGGGGTGTAGCTCAAAGGTAGAATGCTTCTGGGTTGAATCCCCAGTATCCCCCCCCAACACACACACACAAATAGTTAAAATGAACACTTTTTAAGCAAGTCAGCAATATTTCTTCACAACTTGGGCACACTAGCTAATGGGCACCATTTTGATACTCAACACAGTCCCCTTCTGGGGGCTGCTAAGTTGACACTCTAAAATTAGTCACCTTTCACTTGTGAATAAAACCTACTGCCTTGGCGAAAAATGAAAATAAATAAATAAATAAATAAATAAATAAATAAATAAATAAATGGAAACTGGAGAACTTGCGTGTCACTGCTGTGCTGTGACTTGAAAAGATGAGGCTATGGGTATACTGTGAATATGACAAGTGCTGAGACCTTCAACACAGCCTGCTAAACACTCAGTACCAGCGACTGTGGAATTCCACCGCACTCTCTGACATTTGACCAACGTGTCATTTTCAGGAAGAAAAAAGCCCTGGCTCTAAACACTAGCTTGTGTCTCCTGGCATTACGCTAATTATATATGTACCTTGAGCATCCGTTTGTTCACCCCCCAAAATAGGCAATTCCAATGACATTCTCTTTATGCTGCCTACAACTCTACGGGTGCATAAGCTTCAATGCTTCTTAGTTATTTGGCAAATGGATTGCAGTGAGTACAATACTAGAAATTCAAAATGTAACTAAGTAGTAATGTGTGCAATGACTGTTAAACCGCAAGGTACTGATAAGATAATATAATGGAAAGAAAATAACCTTTAAGCTAATATGGGCTTGAATCCTGTTTCTTAATAGCCACAAATCTTACATAAGTTTGCTAAAATTTTGAAGATTTAGATCCTCCATATATAAAATGGAGTCAAGGAGAAATCGATTGTGTTTGCTACATTTATGATAAAACGATGTCTATTGTTTTTATGGCATGTCTGTCTGCTAGCTAACATCATGGAAGAGAGTCTTATATTTTCTTGTTTATGGCAATAGTCCCAGTAAGTACTTCAATGTAATACAAACCCACAAACATATGTGTCCCGTCAATGATATCTGCTTGTGGTGGCTTCTTTTACTATTATTTTGTCAACTGACACACAAAACAATATATATTTACTATAAATGCTGTTTTGAGGCATATATGTCCAGTGGTATTTTCAAAAGTAGCTTGCTTTCTCATAAGATTTATGCATATAATTTTTGGCAATTTAGGGGTCAGCTAACTTACTTTTAACTTTACCTCCAGGAATAGCAAGCTGTTCATGGTAGCCCTCCATTTGGATTTTGTAGCTAGAACTATGTGCAGCTCTGTCAGAAAAAAGTGTCAGGCTGTCTAGAGCAACATTACAGAAGCATATTTAAGGTCTGTCATATTTTTTTCAGACTGAGCTTTTTCCGTGGTTCCTTTTGCTTATTCTAAGGCAAAGTATCATGCTGATGTACCCCTTGGATCAGGTTACAACTTCAAACCCTCTGTGATTTTTCCTTTTCTGTCTGCCACATGTTATATGATGTGTCCCATAGGAAGTTTTCTGACTCAGGATTGCAGAAGATTTGAAAACATCCCAAGAAGTCTTTAGTTCCTAAATAAGACCTACAGTCCTTGGGGAAGACTGTCTTTACCCAGCCCAGATCTGCGCATCCCATAGTTCCTTCATACAAATAATTGCATGTATATTTTAAGTTATTACACAGATCACATTTAACATACCTGTGCCTACCATCTGCTATACCTCTTGGGCAAGAGATGCTGAACATTTGGGAATTCTTTTTTATAAGTTTTATAAGCAATAATGTTTTATGGTTCATTAAGTAGGAGTGAAATAAACCCTTTTAATTTTAATTACATATGAGATTTATATTATGATAGTTCTGGGAAAAGACTTATATATGTCTCTTTTGGATAAAGAGTAATGGCAAACTACAGATGCCAGGAGTAAGCACATCCCAAATATGCTGCCTTTTGAAAAATTATTTAATTTTCTTTTTTTTTAATTATTTAATGTTCTTCTAACTTTGTTAAAGAACAAAAATTATTTTTAAAAAATGTGCAGCATCAATTCAGGCAGAAGGAAGACCGGAATTCCATCTTCCCAAGCAGATGTCAAAAACATTTAAACAGCTGTCAGACCAGTTCAAACTGTCATCAGAAGTGACCTTAAACCAAGTTTAGTTTCTAAATGTTATTAAAAAAAAAAGTGAAAAAACAACGCAGTGCCATTATGCAGCTGTCTGAAATATTAAATGAAAGAATGAACATCTGTTCCTTTGCTCTTCAAACTTTAATGGTTTGGAGAGAAATTCTGTTGTCTTAGATCTTTAAGAACATCTGAGGCCCATACCGCTTCAACACCTGTGAAAGTTCCTCTCTGAAAACATGCGCTGCCACTTCAAAGTCTCTTACTATTGTTCTTTGCCAAGCATATGCCAGCCAACTACAAAACAAATTCTCAATATCACGGTATTTAAGATCATCTTGAAGTATATATCTCAGAGTGAGGAAAAAAAAAATCCCTTTGGCTTAAATAGACATTTATTCACAGAAAATATACATTTTTCATTTTGATGAAAAATGCTATAGCAGAGTAACTTGGTAGCAAGCAATTGGGATCTCATGTTTGTCCGTCAGAACACGGGATATTCAAAGCCACATTTTTAGAATTAGTACATATGGTAGAATGCTATTAAGATGTACTGCTATGAATTATTATTTTCCTTACTCACCATTAATGAAATCATTTCTTTTAGAACTAGAAATTAAAAAGACCACACTGAAAAACATCATGTTTATGTTTTGTTTGAATAAAAACTAGCTTGCTGATATAAATAAAATGCATTTTATACATACATGCATTTGTCCAATTAATATAAATGTGGATTTTCTGTTGTCTTTAAACACATGTGTGCATGTGGCATGTGGGCTTGTATATTTGAGTCTGTAAATAAAATAGAATTTTCATAACCTAGATAACAATATGATATTCCAAATTTAATATGGAAAAAATGTGTCATAGTCTCTAGCCAGAGATTCAACATAGATCTACGTGTGTGTGTGTGTGTGTGTGTGTGTGTGTGTGTGTATACATGTTATAATCACCTTCAAATTCCCCATCGGTCTTTTGCATCTTTTGCATCAAGAGAAATCAAATATAGGATTTAAAATACAAGTGTATATTTAGAGCCAGGATTGTTTTAAATTAAAGGGGATTTTATGCAATTATATAGATTAGAGTTAAGAATTCTAAACCCAAACTAAAATGAACACCTTGCTTGAAGAATAGAAGATACTGAATGTCTGTCAATTTTTCTTTAGTTGGTTTTATGTTTTGGGAGGATTTTTGTTTGCTTTTGGAGAATTGGTACTGGGCATTCTACCTGTGAACTACACCCCTGGTTGTTGTTGTTATTGTTATTATTATTTATTATTATAATTATTATAATTATTATTATTATTATTATTATTATTATTATTATTATTATTATCATTATCATTATTTTTCTGAGGGTCTAACTAAGTTGCTGAGACTGGCCTCAATTCTGTGATCCTCCTGTCTCAGTCTTCTGAGTACTGGCATTACAGGTGTGTGCCACCACACTTGGTTCTGTCAATTTAAAAATACTTTAAAAAATGGAAGATCTCATAGGGAAGCTTCTTTATATTTTGACTTTAATGCCTGGAGCATGATGAATGTTTTTATAAAGTGAGATTAAACTGAAAAATTAAATTTCTTTGTGTCCTGAGCGATGCTAGTCAGTGGTTCTTAACTCTAGCTTTGCATAAAAAACATCAGGGAACATTTTTAAGATCCAGATACCCAGTTTGGACACCATATCAATTAAGTGGGGATTTCTAGGTTCTAATGGAACTCCCTACATAGTTATGATATGCATCCAAGTTTTGAGAGCCATCTGTATAAAATATAAGCAAATAATCAGGTAGAACCAAATAAGTATGTTTTGTGTTACTATTCCTATATTCAGGACCTCCTGAAAACACATTTACATGTGTTTTAGCTTTATTCCTTTGGGTTCTAATGTGTTCTCACCTGGCCCGTCACTTTATAATTACATATATGTAGTAATTAATGAAATTGTAGATAGAATTTACACTCACCAGATAGTAAGGTCCCATAAAAATGTTTATCATGAGACATCGTATTGACTTCTAAAATTAAATCTAAGAATTAGAGAATTGGAGTAACTTTGGAAAACATTCTATTCTACTTTCCCAACAGTGCTTTATTTTACCCTTTTTTAGAAAATGTTATGGTTTTATATCTTTGCCATCTATAAGTGAGTTACTCTATCTCCTACCAAATTATTCTAATGACCTTCTCTTTTGTTTGATTCTCTCTTCCTGGATGCTATGACTCTAAAGTTCTTGATTATCTTCTACAATCACATTTTAAATCACGTTTTGCATACTCTTATTGGTACAATGTAGTCTCACATCATAATGTAGTTCAGAGTGGTAGAGACATGCATTATACATGCACAAAGCACTTAGTACCTTCCCTCAGACTCCCGCCTCACTCCCTCCCCTTGCCCACACATGGTATTGAAATTGGCATTGGTAGTTTCACATATATACATAGAGTCAATGGAAATATTTTCTCCATGAATTCTCCTCCCCCCATCACCACCCTCCCCTATGTCGCCTCCATAACTCCACTGAGGGGTTTCTCCTCCATTAGCTAAAGTCCTTATATCCCAATTACTCCCTAGCTTCCACATATGAGAGAAAGCATATGATCCTTCACTTTCTATGGCTAGTCTCACTTAATATAATTGTCTTCAGGTCTGTCCATTTTCCTGCAGATGACATAATTTTGTTCTTGTTTATTGTTGAGAAGAATTCCATTGAAAGTCTACCCATAATTGTATAATCCATTCATCTGTTGATAAACATATAGGTTGGTTCTATAACTTGACAATTGTGAATATGTGCATGTATTGCTATAACATTATGATTTAAGTCTCTTTGGAAAGATATCCAGGAGTGATATAGCTGGATCATATGATGGATACATTTCCAATTCTCTGAAGAGTCTTCAATCTGATGTCTATAGCAGATGAACAAATTTGCAGTCCCACTAACAGTGTATAAGAATTTCTATTTCATTATATTTTCTCTAGCACTTATTGTTTGAATTTTTGATCATTGCCATTCTAATTGGGGTTTGATGGAATCTCAATGTAGTTTTGATTTGACTCTCCCTAATTACTAATGTTGAACATTTTTTTCATATATTTATTGGCCACTTGTATTTCTCCTTTTATTGTGTCTACTTAGTTATATTGTCCAATTCTTAATTGGGTTATTTTTCTTAGTGTTGTCTTTTATGTTCTTTTTATAATCTAGATATTAGTGCTATATCAGAGAAATAGCTGAGAAAGTTCTCCATTCTGTAGGTTATCTCTTAAGACTCTTGTTAGTTTCCTTGTTGAAATGTTTTAATTTATTGCCATGCCAATAATTAATTCTTGTTTTAATTTCCTGAGCTTTGGAATAAATCTAACATCTACAATAAAATTTATAAAACACTAAAGAAAAAAATTCAAGAAGATTTTAGAAGATGGAAAGATCTCCCACGATCTTGGATAGTCACAATAAATATTATCAAAATGGCCATTCTACAAAAAGTGACATACAAATTCAATGCAATCCTATTAAAATATCAATGTCATTCTTCACAAAGCTAGAAAAATCAGTCCTAAATTTTACATGAAAAAACAAAAGCCTCACAATAGCCAAATCAGTTCTTTGACCTGCTGGTCCGCAATTTAAAGGTTTGACTCATGATTTTTTAAAATTTCAAGATGGTGCAAAAGGGACATAAATTCTATAAAAACCATACCTCATGTTTTTAATTTCTATGTTTACTGGGCCTGCAATATAAAATACTTCATGCAGTGCTGGGCATTGGTGGTGGATAGAAGGTTCCAGTCATCTATGTAATCCACGGATAACAACCAATACTTTACAATGTACCTGGCGGTCAGTGGTAATGCAATAGATTACATGATGTGGTCAGTACTTTATTACAAAATAGACATTGTGTTAGGTTAATCTTGCTCAAGTGCAGAATAATGCAAGTGTTCTGAAGCTGTTTAATACAAAGCTAAATGCTAAATGTATTTTCGTCTTACAACAATTTTAATTCGGATTGAGTTTATGGGAATATAATCCTATTGCAAATTGAGAAATATTTGTATATGTAAATGTTTCTCCATATTTGTGTGTAAATATATATGTATATATTTTTAACCAAACATCAAATAAAGATACACACACATATACATACAAACACACAAGCATATATATATATATATATATATACACACACACATATGTATATACACACACATATATATATATACACACAAGCATACATACACACACACACACACATATATATATATATATATTCTCCAAATGTGCAGGGGATCATGTATTCATTAACATTAGGGATACGTTCTGAAAAATGCATCATTAGGGGACTTCTTTATTGTCTGAATAGCATAGAGTACTTACACAAACTGAAACAGATACAACACTTACCACTAAACAATATAATCTTATGGGACTATTGTTATACATGAGTTTCAGTTGACAAGAACATCAATATGCAGTACATGCTTGTATGCCTACCTATCATCTATCTATTTATATATATTATATATAATCACCTATTTTCAGGCATACATTTTTGCATATATATGTGTGTATATGCACACACATATATATAATATATGTATATATATATACATACACATATATATGCATTGCATTACATTTTTATATTGTATAGTTTAGTGCTTTGTACTCAAACGTCTTGGAATAAATAAATCAGGCCATGTACTTATAAGCATCTATTTATAACTATAGGTGTGAAAAAATAAAAAAATCTGGAATATTTTCATTAAAAGCAATGCAAATATATAGTAGTGTCTAAGAAAAAATAGCATGTTTTCCTTAATTTCATTAGGATACATGTTTGACTTATGCTTTTGCATTCAAATAATTTCTTCCATTTTTAATTTGATTTACTATTTTCCAAACTATTTAGGTAGTACAAAATGTGATAGCTCATTAGCAGATGATTTACTATCTGCACAAATATCCCAGTATGGATTCACTCCTGGCACCTGTGATTTAAGGCCATTTGGAACACATTTCCACAAGGACACTTGGAGGAATTAGTTTTATGTAAATTGAATTTATGTGTTTAAGGGAAATTATGAATCAGGGTTATTGAATGTAAATACAAAATATTTGATAACTGATTACAATGTATCTGCAAATAGCGTTTTGTTGAAACCAGTAGTATTTGGCTCTCTGTGTTGTCAGTTATTTGTGGCATGTTATAAATTTTTGGCATACTCTACTGTTTTAGTGGAAAAGCAATTTATAAAGCTGTCACATCAAATTGGAGAGAATTATCTAAACATAATCTACTTAGAGTAACAAAGATGCGACATTGGAAAAAATGTGTCAGCATAGCTCTCATTGAAGCACAGAAGGTTTTGCCCTCAATGCACTTTTATATGATTCAAGTTCTGCTCTGGTGCCATCGGTACCTATACAGAGAGGCTGGATGTGCAAGTGTTATGGAGAAAAACTGAATATTGAGGCAAAGTGTAATAAATGTGAAGAAATAAATGATGTTAAGCATATGCATGTTAGGCACCGTTTCAGATGCTCAAATGCTGGTAAGTCACTAAATTAGGTGAATTTAAGAAAGATAAGCTTTTAACTCTTCTTCAACTTTTTTCCCCTTTTCTAAGTTAGTAGAACAACTTGTTATACAACATGAGAGAGAATACTGGCATTAAAAGACCTTAAGATATTCAAATCCACTGCATCTCCACTTCCTACTTGTGAGAGATAAAGTTATTTAATTTTATAGAGTTCATATAAATATTAAATGAGGAATGCATACAAAACTTTGTAAAATCGAGCTGGGAGTGGTGGCGCACGCTTGTAATCCCAGCATTTGGGAGTCTGAGACCAGAGGATCCAGGTTCGCGGCCAGCCTCAGCTACCTAGTGAGGCACTCCGCAACTTAGTCAGACTCTGTTTCAAAATAAAGAATAAAAAATAGGGCTGGGGGCATAGCTCGGAGGTAGAATGCCCCTGAGTTCAATCCCCAGTACCGCAAAAAAAAAAAAAAACAACTTTGTAAAATCAAAAAATTTTGGTGTTATATCAGATATTGTGCTTTTAAAACAATGCATATTGTTTCAATCATCATATCAATATTAATTAAGTCCTCATCTTATTCCCATGTAAATGATATGCAATAATAATATACTTATTAATATAAACATATCCCACCACTAGACATTATAATTTAATACACACGCACACACACACACACACACACACACACACACACACACATATATATGTAATCAAGTTTCTGTTTTAGTAATAAAAATTCAGTTTCAAACATAAAAAAATATGTAACTAGTTAACACTTGGTTTGCCTTTATACTACAGGACTTACAAAGCCTTCATTGAGCTCTGTAGCTGAAAATGCCATTTCATATTTAATAGCAGTGATGGAAGTCTTTTGTGATATTCCTTCCACTATAGACACCCGTAGGTCATATTTCTTTCCCTGTCAAAAAATATTTACTTTTATCATGAACTTGTCATTCTACAGCATTAAAACTGAGAAATGCATAGTTCAGAAACGACAAGGTCTTTTATAAATATAATGGTTCTCAACATCTTATAGCTATTTTTATTATTAAAATAATTCTAAAACAACATGTTCATTCTAAAATGTGGTAAACTAAGAAAAATGAAAGAAGATAAATCTGACTTTCGAGGTAAGTAGTAAATCTTTCATGCACTTATTTTAAGACCATTCATCCTGACATTCACCAAGATGACAACCTAATTTACAAAATGTATTTATCTCTATGACTCTTTTAGAATTAGCACTGATAGAGAGTATTGCTTTTGCTTTTACAAACTGTGAATATAGAAAGAAATAGTTATTTGAAAGGATGCGCCCAAGAATTAAGAAAGGTAACACTCCTACCTGTGTGCTCTTGTCCTAGGTAGAGGCTATTTTTAAATGAATAGATAATTAGAGAGTAATATATAGCAATAAGGAAAAGTATCTTAACCAACCATATGGGCCAAATGAGCCTGATAATTAAACATTTGATGAATATTACCCCCTGTTTACACATTCATCCTGGCCTGACTCTAAAAAACACACCATAAACCTGACACTGTAAACTGGCAAATTTATATGACATAAAATGAAGTAAATAGATTTGAGGATATGGATACCCCCAGGCATATTTATCAAAGAGATATTTAGTTTGAAGTCTTTCAATGACTTAATTGCTAGCATTTCTGTTTAATTCACATTGTACACAACTGTAGTTTCAGGAAGACTAATACAGTAAGTTTCTAAACTAAGTCTTATTTTGCTCTAATCTCTATACAGAAAGTTTTGAAAAAGAAGAGTTGCTAATTGTAGTGACATTTCAAAGCTAAAAATCTCTGTTCAATCTATTTTGAGTTTTAATTGTCCACACTTGAGAGGTAAATAAATTTTTAAAAATCAATGGAATGAAATTATCTCTAGGTGCAATTAGTTCACTCTAATAACAAGAGTTTAAGTAGCAAAATATTCTCCAAGAATCCAATTTTTTCTTAGAATGAGTTTTATCTAATCACAGAATTATATCTCCATCCTTTCAAGAACTGGCTATAAGGAGACAGTGCTATAGATTTCCAGTGCCTTGAAGTTAAGGAGTGGAAATCAGTGTGCGTGTGCGTGTGCGTGTGTGTGTGTGTGTGTGTTGTGTATATGTCGTGTGTGTGCTGTGTGTGTATGTGTGTGCACATGACATTTCTGTTTTTATTATTCCATGAAGGAAATATAAGCTATTGAAATATTGAGCAGTGGACATTGGTTCAGATAAAGGACAATTTAAGAAGTATTGTCTCATAAATACAAAAGATACTGAGGTCTCTTGATAATAGAAATATGACTAAAGCTTATCATTTAAGCCATGTACCTGCTACCCTAAACCCACTTTTATAAGAAACATAAATATACTTAAATTTAAAAGCAATGTTAGTCATGCTATACTCGACCTTCTTTTAAGAGATCCAGCCATGCCATGGGCACTGATGCAAAGGTAATTCAGGTTTTATCTCACACACACAGTGTGTGTGTGTGTGTGTGTGTGTGTGTGTGTGTGTGTGTGTGAGTAAAATGTGGCAGGTAAAGTGGGTACCTGAGGCTGTGCTTTTTTCTAGCATGTGCTTTTGTCTTTGAATTCCCTTGTTTGCTCTCTTGCTGGCTTCTGGCCTTCACAGTGTGAGAGCACAGCCCTTGCTTTCTCTCTCTCTCTGCTTCCTGCTGCCAAAGTTTGAGCTCTGCAGACCTGGCTTGACATACACTGAACTCTGGAATATTCAAAAAACTGTGAGCAAATAAATCTACCTTCCTCTAAGTTGTGTGGTTAGTTGTTTTGGATTATAGCAGTGAGAATGTTGTCTGAGACATATAATTGATGTAGACGGGGTTTTATATATATTTTTATATAAATGAGGTTATACATATACATCATATATAATGCATACTTTATATACATATTGAAGGAGCAAAAACTGTGAGCAAATAAATCTACCTTTCTCTAAGTTTTGTGGTGAGATTTTTTTTTTTTTTTGCATTACAGAAATCAGAACGCGTTGACTGAGATAAATATAATTTATATCCATGAAGTTTATATATATATATATACACATATCTATTATGTACATGAGGTTATATATACACATTTATAAATATTATATATAATACACATTTTATGTACATATGGAAGGGGCAAAAAATTATCACATTACTTTTCAGATCAAGTGAAACAGTTCCATACCTGAGGTAGATCATAACGTTCTGGATTTCAAGCCTGACTGAGACATTTGAATTTCATGGGGGAGAGTAAATGTATTTTTCTTGAAGAACAGAAACAATAATTAAGAACAAAACCAAAATCTAGGAAATAGGTTATAGTGCTATTTTTTCCATCTTAAATGTCCCCTGAAAGTCCATGTGTTAAATCATTGTTCCTCAGAGTAGGGCTATTAAGAAGATGTTTTAAAACATCAAGAAGCTGGGCCTAGGGTGACATTATAGGTTCTTGGAGGTACTAATACACATTAGTTCAGTATATAGTACAATAGCAAGTACTCATCTAAAACAATGTAGTATAATATGTCTAACAACATGGAAATATGTCATTATATGTTCTTGAGTAAAAAATGAAGTTGCTCATCACATGTGATAGAACACATACAGTTATTTTTGCTTAGAAAGGTCATAAAACTCTAATAACATTTTTAAAAAAAGAAAAGAATCTTGTCGTTAACAAAATAATGAATAATTTTGTCGACCTGTCTTGTTAAATATTGTGAGCTTGACACATTGTTGGTTATACTGACAGGTTACATGAAATCATAGTACATGCTCACTTGGTTGGCATTACGTAACATCAGTGTTTCAATAGCAAGAATTTAAAAAAAAATCATGCTGAACTAAATATTGCATGAGAAGAAATATATAGGAAATCATGCTGTCATTTCTAGTACAAACTAATGACACTAACTGAGCAACATGTATCCTAGGATAGCATTGTGCTAAGGATTTTGAAATTTCAGACAGTTATGTCCAAAGTAAAGGTATCCACTTGATACATTTGCCTATGTTTACCTTTTTCATGCAGATTAGACTTCCCTGGTAGCAAATTGTGAGATGGAGAATATGCGGGTGTTTTGTAGGCTATTTTCTTGGGATAAAATCTTGTGAAGCAGAAAGGAATCAAGTAGCATCGGGGAACAGGAGAAGTTAGGTTACAATGCCACCTCCCAAAATACCTCAGGCAGTCTGAAGAGGACTGAAGAATGGGATGGCCCATTGAGCGTAGGACTGAACCCTGGTGAGGGAAGGAATCTTTTCATCACTATCTAAAGTCATTTGATTTTGCTGCCTCGAAAAGGAAATGAAACATTGAGCACATCTCTTTTCTTCAGGGAAGGCAAATTCAGAAGAGGACTCATAACTGAGAGCTTCTGGGGGGAGTGCTCCAAGAAACTGAAGGAGGATAAAAATAAACATCCTATCCTAAGCTGGATGTGGTAGTTCATACCTGTAATCCCAATACTTGGTAAACTGAGACAGGAGGATTTCAGGTTTCCAGCCAGCTTTGGCAACTTAGTGAGACCCAGTTTCAAATTTTTAAAAAATGGAAATGGAGGTGTATCTCAGAGGTAGAATGTCCCTTGGTCCGATCCCCAGTCACATACACACACACACACACACATACACACACACACACACACACACTCCTACCTTAGAGGAAGAATATAAGTAAGAGAACATATAATTCACTATTGTTTTGCCACAGGTTGTGGCTTGAATTTGTTCCCCCAAAGTGTCAAGTGTATAAGGATAGTTCCCCAGGTATTGTGTCGGGAGCTTAGCAGGATGTCACTGAGCCATCAGTGTGTTCCCTTGTTAGGCATCAGGTATATCCTGTGGGACTCTGGTTAGTTATAGAGAGAAGGTTGTTATTGAAGACTGATCTTGGTTCTATTGAATCTTTCTGGCTCCCTATTTTGAGAGATGATGCTTCCTTTTGTGTTTGTTCTGACAACTGTAATGCCTGTGCCATACTGTTAGAACTTTCAGCCTTCAAAACTTTGAGCTAAATAAATCTTTTTTACTTTACAAGAGTCACTGACCTCCCATAGTTCGTTATAGTAATGCAAAACAGACTAATAGGTTCATTTTACACATTACACAATTTCTTTTTCCTATAATCTTGGAAAGTGAATTCTACAGGATTCTAGTTTGCTTATTTTCTTGGGGGAAATTTAAAATAGAAAGGCTAGCAGAACAAATTGCATCTACTAGTACTGACTCTACGTTCTGAACTGTAACTGGTTTGGATCATCTGATCCCATCTTCTTCCTTATTATCTATTCTAAATTCCTGTCAAAACCCTGTAGCAACATGGCTAATATCAGTGGCTACATGGGTGGTGTGATCCAGACTTCTGTTCCTCAGTGGAAGAACCCAGTATTCAGAGGTTGTCCAGCTGGTCCTGGTCTTTTTTGGATGATTTTATGATAGAAGGTGGAAGAAATCATAAAGCTCTGGGCAAGATTACACATGAATACCAAGGTGTATTCCAAGTAAATACAAACTGTTTCAGGTCTGCTTTTCTGATAAAAATGGAAAAAAACAAATTTGCTAAATCATTGGCTGCATACTATGTGCCAGAGGCCATGATCATTTTCTCTAGCAAATATTTATCACATCTGGCATAGCAGCTGCACTCGAGGCTATCACCTGGATGAATTTGCAGTTATCCACTCTCATTATTCAGTTTCCATCTGTTTTTTTTTTTGGGGGGGGAGCCAGATGGGTACACTAAATGGTGATAGAATGGAACCAAAATCCTTCCTGTCTTTGCAAGTTGTTCCAATTTCTGCCACTTCTCTCTGGGATTCAATGTTGGTTTTGGTTTACTTAATTGGCTGAGGTTGGTATATTCTTAATATTTGAATTTATTTATCTCAACCTGAAAGAAAATATAAAGTTCTGAAACATGAAGTCAAAGACAGCTCATGTATGTATGATTTCAACAGAAAGAGCACAAATTCCCTGTATTCTAATACTATAGGAATGGCAGAATGAAGAAAGATATAACCTGTACATTTACTGAAGAAGTGTCTTGAAATTAAGCATCTCAGAGATGATATCGAACTTTTCTATGATTTCTCCTATACCCCACTCTCAATTCTGAGCCAGAGAGAAAAACCTAATATTTTTAAACAAACCCTTTCTTGGAATAAAAAGAGGAATTCCATTGTTTTATAATCCTTTGCAATATAAACAAAAGACTCTGGTTTACATTGATGTAAAATATAAAAAAAAAATGCCTATAGAATGCAAAGAGCAAATAATTCTGGAACAATATGGCATATCATCTTTATAGCATGTCAATTTTATTTTATCTGAAAGTCCTGGCTATGCAGAAAAGTGAAAATATCTTCCCCACAGAGGAGAGACTGCCTGAGATTTGAACTTAGGCTTCACCATAATGGTCTTACCCTGCATGAGAAAGAACAAATAGAAGACAGTTTGGATTACCAGCGCATCTACTCCAATTATAGATTTGGCAAGTGAAGAGATAGCAGCCTGGTGGGTTTGTGGACTAAGTGGACACACTGTGATACTAGCCCATGCTACATGTCCACATATCCATGTATTCCCTGTGTCTAGTCCTATCAGGGTCTCATCATGATATTCTGGTGTGTTGTGTGTCATGATCAACTTGAAACTCATGCCCAATACTCCTAACAATTTGTCTCTTTTGTATTTCACAAGTTGATGTGAATAAATAGATGATGTAGGTCCCTTTGAAGAAGAGACAGTGGTATCATTACCACACACAGAAGTCACATTGCTGCAGCTTTTCAACCGGGGACCAGACTCTTCTTCAACCACTGTGTTCCATATATGAATATGAGTTTAAATTTAGATATAGGGTAAGAGATTTTAGTAAGTGATTATCCCAGTCTTTTTATTCTCCATTTTTGGTTATGCAGACTACACCTTATCTTTGGTGACTAGCTGTGTTTTTTCTCCATGTCCTACAAAAATGAGAGTTTTGTTGATGACTATATGAATCTATCTTAATTGTCTATTTGGGAATCAAAGAATCACAGAGGTGTGAACTCAAGGGCATTTTATGTACTGAAAAGTAGAGGTGGGCCAGGGCTCCATTTATCACCTGGTTTCCATGTGCTTCCTGCCTACAAAGAAATCCATTGCTTTGTCTGCTGTCTCAGAACTTCTGATCTGTACTTCCTCCTACCACCAGGTAAATTACCTGCTAAAGGAGCACACATTTTTGGAAGTGTTTAGGATTTCTAGTGGAGTTTCAGAGCCACTTTCAAGGACACCCAACCTCCATGTCTATTGGCTCTGCTTGGGCCTGGATATTGGGTAATGAATTTTTTTTTTTTTTTTTAAGAACTTCTCAGACCCAGAAACTAGGTGATAATTTATTCCTTCCTTCCTTCCTTCCTTCCTTCCTTCCTTCCTTCCTTCCTTCCTTCCTTCCTTTCTTCCTTCCTTCCTTCCTTCTTTTTTTCTTTCTTTCTTCTTTATTTTTGTAGTACTGGGAATTGAGCCTAGACACTTTTTACCTCCAAATGACATCCTCAGCTCTTTTCATTTTTTGTTGTATTGTGTTGTGTTTTGAAACAGAATCTCAATAGGTTGCTGAGAACCTTGCTAAGTGTCTGAGGTTGCTCCCCAACCTGAGATTCTCCTGCCTCAGCTTCCCAAGTACTGGGATTATAGGTGTGAGCCACCATGCCTGGCTTTTTTTTTTTTTTTGCGGTACTGGGGATTGAACTCAGAGGCGTTCTACCTTCGAGCTATACCCCCAGCCCTATTTTTTACTCTTTATTTCGAAACCGGGTCTCACTAAGTTGCAGAATGCCTCACTAGGTAGCTGAGGCTGGCCGCGAACCCAGATCCTCCGGTCTCAGCCTCCCGAATGCTGGGATTACAAGCGTGCGCCACCACGCCCGGCTCATGCCTGGCTTTGATGAATATTTATTGTCCATTTTGATACCTGACCTGAGACTTCTACTCAGCAAGTTTTGATTTGATTTTCCTTTTGTAACACTCAAGCAACTACTGGGTTGAGCAACAGATAGATTGCAAAAGCATTGGATACAAACAAGGTGGAATTCTACTCTGCAATAAAGAAGAAAAGAATTCTGTCATTTGCAGACAATTGGATGGCTCTAGAAAACCATACACCAAATAAGATCTTCCAGCCACAGGAAGTGAATAGTCATTTGTTTTCTCTCATATGTGGAACTAGGGAGAAATTGGGATACAAAAGGGACTTTAAATAATGGAGGAGAAACTCCTGTGGAGCGATGGAGGGAGTCTAGAGCAGGGTGTGTTTGGAGGGGGTTGTAGAATTATTGGACGGCATAGTTTTAAAGAAAAAGCAAGGAGGTTGGTTTCTGAGAGATAAAGTAGTTTCTGAGAGATAAAGAGGACGATGCGATAGGATCGGAAGTATGTTTCATTCAAGGTGCATCAAGCTTTATCCATGGATGCCTATCAAGTTTCTAGTAAGATTCATGGACCTAACCTAAGGATACAAAAATAAGCATGCCCCCCTCCCACCCCAACTCTACACACAATTTTCTATCACCATTCCTAACGCACTGGTCTTCTTACACTACTGTGAATACGGACAGTCTATTCTCCTGTCAGAACACTTGAATTTGCTTGTGTCTTCTTTGCAACACTTTCACCACAGATATTCTCATGCCTTCTATACTCTATATTTCTACATGATTTCACTTTTCCAGAAATGTCCTCATTCACAATCCTACTGAAAATTTTACTCCATTCTATTGTGTTGCACTTCATAATTCCTATTTTTCTTAGTTCTTTGTGTGGTAATTGTCCATCTTTCTCATTAAAGCATAAACTTGTCAAAGACAGGGATTGTTTCTTTTGCTCTGTATGTATCTCCAGTTCCTGAAAGAGTTATTGGCTACATCTAGCACTCAGTAGACACTAAACCTAACTCCCACAACCAAAGCCAATCCTATTTAACAAAGGAAAGAGGGGATTTCTGAATGAGCTGCGATTAAACAGAACAAGGTATAAAACTATCTAATCATCCAAATCAAATTATTTTGTAAAATATTGTATTCATTTATACATATAATTAAATATAGAAAGACTTCCTGCCCAAATGTTGCTAACATTACTATATATTTTTCTAATTATAGTTTTTTCTCATTTTGATTATAGCTATATCTTTTCTATTATTAATACAATCTATTAATTTAATAAATATGCAATATAATTTTTATTCTTCAAATCTCTTTCTTACAATTAATTGGAAAGAAAATTTTAAGCTATATTAGACATATTGTTAAGCAAAAGCACAATATTAAACTAATTTTATGTATAATTGATTATTTTAATGGCCTTGAAATTATTCATAGAACAAAACATTTGAATCACATAAAATCAACACACATCATTTATGATGGAGTTTTACAAAAAAATTCTTGAGAGCATACAATTTTTTTTGTGATTTTGGATAAATGGGTATATTTCACTTTTGTTAGAATCCTAGGAATGAATATATATATATATAACCTGTGGTGGTACTATGCATAGAGGGAGGTAAAAGGATAATGGATATTTTATCCTTGGCTTTGGGTAAGATTTCAGTATTCAAAGTTTGTAATTAGTTCACTACCATAAGTCTAAATCTTTAATGTTAAGAATTGCATTTTCATTTTAAATGTATATAACTTGTCTGAGTGCAAAATGTTCTATCCCAGTAGGTTTGTAACTTCCATGTTTAAAAAAGTGAAATTGCTATGAAGGTAGTTATGCACATCAATTCCAGAGTTCAATCTTTATGATAATAATTTGAAAATTGATCGAGGTATTTTGAGGTGTTTTATAACTTTTCTTCATTTGAGAGGATGGGTGAAAAGAAATAGCTTCTTCACATAACACTCAATTTATATAAAAATAGGGTACACTTAAGAATTTCTCAGAAGCATTAAGCGAAGATAATAACATTTTCTTATTATCTTCAATACATGTTAAATTATTTTTGATAAATTTAAATTAGGCATTTTGACTAATCCCTCCTTTCCTGGAAATACATATCATATTTTATGCAGGATTAAATTAGGTTTTTAGAGTTTAATTGCCACAAATTTAAATGCATATAACTTTTGTAGACTATAATGAAAAATACATATAATTGTATATATGAAAGAGTACATCCTTTTGGCTTTTAGAATTTGAATAACTCAGTTAAATAAGCACCACTTATTATTCATAGTGCAAATGCATATATATTTTCCACACAGAAAATCAAACATAATTATCTTGCCAAATGTAAGATACCATATCTATTAAACAAATTTTTAATGAATAATCAAAATATTATATTTTATATTATAAATATTTAAATCTATTAAACCAATTATGATCTTAAATTATTTAAAAACCATTTATGTATTATTTGAAGTGTGATTCCAGGAAATCATTGTTTTCTTTTCATGTTCTCAATTCTCTATGAATCTTTCTCAGAAGTTGCCAACATATCACAGCAAAAGAAATTACTAATACATAAATTGATGCCTCCATATTATGCTGATTTTTCCTTTCCTTTTAAATTCAACTTTTTCAGAGCTATTTACATATCTATATTATGAAGTACAATATGTGGGCCTTGTGAAATTTCTTCTTTATTGACATTTCATAAAAAAGCTATAACTATTACTAAGATGATTGTTTTTATTCTTATATATTTTTATTCCCATGATATACCTTTTTAGCAATAATTTTTAATTTTTCTGTTATGAATTTTACCTTCAATTTTCTGAACTCCAATCCACTTTCAAAGCTTTTACTCTCGTTGTCTTAATAATTATATAATCATTACAAATATATTAAATGAAAGTTGCTTTATTTTAATAAGATATTTTCTGTGATTATAATGTTAATAACTGGAGTTTTGAAATATAATATATATGAGTAATAGCTGACATTTCAGAATTAAATATATATGCATATAGATATATACATACATGGTTATGAAATATATATGAATATATAAGAATAGGCATATGTAGGTAAGAATGTTGGCATGCATGTATATATGACTTTCTCCAGTATATCTGACAAATAATGACATCAATAAAAATGCTTATCACTACATTCTAAATTATCTACTTGATATTTGAAGATAGATTACAATAAAATAGAGATTCTGTTGCCTGTGAAAAGAAAATAAAAGCATTTTAAAGGTTCAAATTATAACTAAGCATAGAAAGGTTTTATTGCACTAGAAATTCCTATGCTACAGTCATCATATTAAATTTGACATGTGCATTAGTTAGGTTATTGATATTTTACTTTCTATTTCTGTTTTTTCTAGCTTTTGAGATAGTATTGCATCAAGATATAGTCAACCTTATGTATCCAGACTGATCACATGCTAGAAATCTAAATCATAGTTTATTTCTAAATTTCTGTGTGTTCACATCTAACATGTGGAATTGCTATTCAGAGAGCTTTTTATTAGAGATATGGATGAGATACCACATTGTCATTGAAACAGTCAATAAGATCTTTAGCTTTTTACACATGAGAAAAATGTGATTTCACTTGCTGAACCCTACCTCACATGTCCTGCTCTGTTTCTAGTTTTAACTAGATTCATCATTTTAAGCTGTGATCACAATACAATTAAACCCCAATTTTTGACTTCTTCCTATTTTTAGCTTTCATTCCAGTCTCAAATAAGTAGCACTACAGAAATTCTAGAAAATAATTTAACATTTAGCTTTCCTATAAAATACACTTTGAAGAACATGTGTGTGGAATACTTTTGCTAATAAATTATTTTATTAATTCTATCTTGGAATAGGAAGAGAAATGTTGATTCTTCAACCTCCAGGATTTCCCTCACACTGTTCCATCACTATAGAATCTCCCTGTGTTTTATCAAACGATTGACACTCAATCATGTGCTAAATTGCCAGTACTTTATTTTAAAATTACATGTAGTCGGTATATGATCCATATACATTCCTAATTAAGAGGTCTTCTGACTTGAGATGATCATGCGATATATAGTCAATGCTTAAATGAGCTTGTTTTTGTCTATTCTTTGTTTTTAATGATATATTCTAATAAATAATTTTCTATCTAACTTAAAACAAATTGTACTGGATTATAGAATGCAATTTTTTTTTGTTTTATTTGTTTTCTTATCAGCAGCTTTTATCACTGTTCAAGAAACACTACTCAGTTAGGGCAGGAAGTCTTCTTTATCCTCTTCAGCCAGCATTCCACACACTGGTGTGGCCTGCAGTGGAAGAGAAGCTGACATCCTTTGTACTGTACAGCATGTGCATGTAGCCTGTGAATTCCTCCTGAAGGTTCTACATTTACCCTTACCGTAATAAATAACCCATGAGTTGCCATTTCTTTACAATACTAAAAAAAGTGGGAAAGGTGTCTGAAATCCTAAGCAGAATTTTTCTTCAGAGTGATTAGCTCTCTCTAACATAGTTGTGACTGTGGATTTAATTCACCACTTTTATTTTTCCCCCTTAGGAAAACAACCACTCACTTTCTCATTTCAAATTACATAACTATGTCTGCATCAACTATTACCATGAAAAGGAACATTCTGAGAAATTGCAGTTGAGAAAATTACTACAAAACACAATTGGGGTCATTCATGCTTTGCCAAATTCAAGATATGATATCAAGGAAGAAGTTATTATTTTTGTGTGTGGTACTGGAGGTTAAACCCAGGGGTGTTCTATCGCTGAGCCACACCCTGAACCTTTTTTTTTTTGAAACAGGATCTTGCTTAATTGCCTCGTTCTGGTTTCAAACTTGCAATCTTCCTGTCTAACCTTCCCAAGTACTGGGATTATTGGCATGTGCCACAGTTTCTATCAAGGAGGAAGTGATATTTAAAGTTACTTTCTTAAAAGATAAAGACTAATGTACATGCATACATTAGTATGCCTTATTAACTATACAAGCAAAATATTAACAAGCTGATTATAAAAATGTATTAATCACAGTCTGTAATGATAATGGTATTAAATAATGCGTATGCAATTTTGTATGCCATTTTTCTAAACCATAAAGGCCATTTCTCACCAGTGTCCAACTATTGTATTTTTTAAAAAAAGATGCTTCAAAATTTCTACCCATTCATAAAATACGTGCTTTTTTTCTCTTACAGAATCCTACTTTTATCATGTAATAGTAAGCCATTATCTTAAATATCGTGATTCAGTCTTCTGTATACATTTATCTTCTGTTCTTGCTGTTCATACTGACTTCTCCTGTTTAATTCTACTGAAATAGACAATTTTTTTTCCTTACTGATATTCTTGTCTACAAAGTACAAAGAATGATACTCACAGACAACAGAAAGGCAAGTAGAGCGTTTATCGCAAAGAGAATGGAAAGGAGAAAGAGGTCAATTGCCTACTTGGGCAATGGGGACCCTGATATCTGGCAGCTGCCTCTGGACACTTCTGGGGAATAGCCCAAGCCATGAGGCATCAATTGCAAACTGCTTTCTCCCAAAGTCTACATGAACTACTGAAGAGTGTTGTAGGTCACCCCTAGGAGCTTTGATCAGCTTCGATGTCCTCAGAATCCCCCAGGCCAAGTGGCATGAATCACACACGTTTTCTCTCAAAGCCAGCAAGACTGGAGAGAAAAAGAAGCTCCCAGAGAGAGGGATTCCTGAGTGGGTAACCATTTAGAGTGACTTATCTGGGGGTTTAGGTGCTTGAGTTTGCTTTCCAAGTTGGGGTCTCAGAGGAGGTTTCCTGGGATCTCCTGGGATTGTATGGAGAGGAAAAAATGGAATTTTGTAAACATCTGGTTACTCTCAGGAGGCTTTTGATCTTGTTAGCACTTGACATTCATGAGGTCTGGTCCTTTCAGAAGTTTTGGAATTTAGTTAGCATCTGTTGCCTCTCAGGAAATTATGTGTTTCCACCATGGTCCTCTGGCCCTATCTGCCTATTTCTTTCTACTTTCTCACTACTACATATAGAAATTATGACCAAATAATCCTAGAGAATCCAGCCTCCCTGTTTCTATTGATATATTAAAACTAATATTCATTAATTTTCCATATTCAGACTATATATATGTATATATATAATTAATCACTCCATACAATAATAATGGAATAAAATAAATTTTAGTAACAACCTTTTTTTGTGGTACCGGGGATTGAATCCAGAGGCATTCTACTTTCGAGCTGTACACCCAGCTCAATTATATTTCTTATTTGGAAACAGGGTCTCACTAGGTTGACAAGACAAGCTTGTTTTTGTGTGGATTTCCTAACAAAGAAAAGTTAAATGTCAGTAGGAGATGACTTTAGTGATGAGATAAGAGATTCTACAATAAGAGCAAGGCTCATTCAAATGAACTAAGCCATGTATTCTTTTGCTGTCAGAAGTACCATTCTTCTGTGTAAATGGGGAAGATGAGCATCATACCCTTTTTCTTGGGCCTGCACAAATATACTGTTTTTTTTTTTTTTAGATATCTACCACCAAATATAGTTCACTTCATTTCATTAATTGCTGCACATATCCTTGCTACATATTCTTGTATTAAAATAAAATATTTTAAGACAGTTATCAGTATATTTCTGTCTTTTCACAGGTAAAAAGAAAAAGATTAAAATAGCACACACAAAGGAATTGAAGATCTATGAAAAAAAAAGAAAGAAAGAAAAAAAAGAAATGTGCCAGGCATGGGGAACACACTTGTAATCCCAGTACTTGGGAGGCTGAGAGAGTATCGCAGGTTTGTGGCCATCCTCAGCTACTTAGTGAGGCCCTCTGCAACTTAGTGAGACCCTGTTTCAAAATGAAGAATAAAAAATTGGGCTGGGGGTGGAGCTGAGAGGTAAAATGTCCCTGGGTTCAATCCCCAGTACCACAAAATAAATAAATTTTTAAAAAGAAAATAAAAAAGAAAGAAATTAAAAACAGGAAGTCTTGGAACTCAAGTTTGAAAAATAACCACATGCATCATATACATACATACATACATACAGAGAGAGAAAAAACCAGGTCAGAAACCAATTAACATGTTAATAAAGATCATGAGAAGTTTGATTATTCCAGGTGCACTAAAAGCAGTATTATTTTCCTTTGAAAAGCGTAGAGATGGACCTCAATTGCCTCATTGCACACCTTCCCCATTATCCCCATCATATGTGTGTGGAGGGTGGTGCTGGGATTGAACCCAGTGTCTCACACACTGTGGTCAAACATTCTATTACTGAGCTCCATTTCAGCCCATTTTTCTTACCTCTGGAAGAAGTCAAAACATCGTGCACATCACCACATGAGAATGCAACTGTTGACTGACAACACGATAGGGAAAATTGGCTTGTAAAACTGATTTCAAGTTGAGCTTGGCTTTAAAAATCAGCAGCTCTAAGACTTTAGTTACTCTCACAGTTGAAATTTATCATTCTGGTCCTGAAATCATTCACTGGTAGTAAATGAACAAGAGGCTCTTTGAATCCCCAAGCGATATTAATATAATAGCCAAATGTTAATAATATCCTGTTATTTATTTTATATATTCAAGTTTATATGATTCTGTTATACTTTGATGGTATACATGATTTTTAAATATGTTGGCACAGAAATGAAGCAGGAGTATCCTTTCATTATACTTGATTCACCCTATGAAGTACATAGAATTGGCACTTATGCCTTGGCCTCTAGTTCCTATATATTATAATCTATAGTTTCCATCTAATTAAAGATGAGCCTCAACTTGTGATTGCTTTGTGTTCTTATAAGCCATTCTAAGTTGAAAAAAATCATAAGGTGAAAATGCAGCTAATACTATTTACTTAAACTACTAAATTTCACAGATTTGCAGAACAATTTACTGAAGGAACTGAAGGTTATCAGTTGTTTAACCTTGTGATTGTGTGGCTTGCTGGAAACTCTACTCATTGCCACTGCCCAGCATTACAAGGGTAAAATAATACTTTGGTTCTGCTATTGTTTTCCAAATAAACAACTGAGATATTTCCACTGTTATTTAAATTATAACCAAGATTATTATTATTATTTTTTTTGTGTGTGTGGTACTGTGGATTGAACCCAGGGGCACTCTACCTCCAGGCTACACCCCCTGTCCTATTCTTTATTCTTTATTTTGAAACAGGGTCTCACTAAGTTGTGGAGTGCCTCACTAAGTAGCTGAGGCTGACCACGAATCCGGATCATCTGGTCTCAGCCTCCCAAATGCTGGGATTACAAGCGTGCGCCACTACGCCTGGTTTATAACCAAGATTATTAACATTAGCAGGATTATATGCATAGGATTTAGGAGTACTATTAAAAAAGTACTATTAAAGTTTACACAAACACAGTCATTCAGTTTGAAGAAAATAACATTTTAATTTATTCGTGCTGACCAATGGGAACATTTCTCTGATGAGTTTAAATGTTAACTCATTTACTTAGGTTTACTTGGGTTTACCGCAGGTGGGTGTTTATTTGGCATGTTCCCCCATTATCTCTTTAGAAAAAGCTTTACTTCTCGCTAGTGTACTATTATTTGGTAAGAAAAATTAGAAAGATTTTCAAGACTACTTTGGGAGTCATTTGCTAATGAGATTGTGCATAGAAGCCACATTTAATTGGAGATATTTACTCTTTACCAAGTGAGAAATATGCTATATGATAATTATCAGACAATAGCTATGCCATTTCATTACAGTGGATTTTTCTGGGTAGTAACTTGGGCTGGTGGGGTGTGGCTTTGGAGATTGTTCTTGTGTTGTTTTTTAATTATTATTGATGCATTGTAATCATACATCTTTGATAGGTACAAGCTGATAAAGGCATACATGCACAAATTTCTCATTTAACCCTTCCCCAATTCCCACCCCACTGCCTCCCCCTCCCTCCTTCTCAAGTTCAGTTTAGTGATTGACTTGGATATGTTTGTGAAAGTACATCATGTGCATTAAGGTGTTTTAACCTCTTGCTTAATTGTTCTCTTTCTCTGCTTCTGGCCACCATGATGTGAGGAACAGATTCCATGTGCTTGTTTATTTCTCTCTAGCCCATGTGTTTCTCTCTCTCTCTCTCTCTCTCTCTCTCTCTCCCTCTCTCTCTCTCTCTCTATTCTCTCTTCCCTATCACCATGACTTGAACTTCAAACTCAACTTCTCATGGATTAACCTCCAAGATTTAAAAAAAAAAAACAAAAAACCAACTCTGAACAAATAAGTCTTCCCTCCTCTAACCTTAGAGGAAGTGTACTGGGTAAGCAGTGAGTGAGAATGCTAAGACAAATAGGCACTGGAATATTTTCAGCAAATATCAGAGGAGTTGTATAGTATAGAGAACATTTCCCAACTACAATGTCAGTGCATTGTAAAATAGCATATGCTTCTATTCCCCGTCAACTTCCTCATATGCCTGAAAACACAGGTGCATACAATTCAAGAATATGTTTATCCTTTAACTAATATTAAAAAATATGTATATTATTTAATTAAAATAAGGGGATTAATTAAATAAAACAATGAATTTAAATAAAATAATGAAATTAAGTTAATAATGACTAATGGAAATACTGTGTTCTCACACATATGCACAATTATGATTAAATGACAATGAAAATATAACTTTATCAGTTGTCTTTATTTATTTTTTTGGCAGCTGTATGGTACATAAAGCCTGAAATAACAGAGATTTCATCAAAGTAGAAGCTTATTTCTCCCTAACCCATAGATGTAGAGCAATCCCTGGATATTGAAGAGTGAGTTCATCCATTACCTAAGTTGCTGTCATGTTGCACTTGCCAACAGAAATGGTTGAATTTCCTCCACCTACAAAGGGAGGAACAGGAAAGAGCATACTCTTTCTTAAGGAATCTTTCTAGAAGTTGCAGACAGTGCTTTCTTCTGGATGCCTTGACCAGACATAAGCGATATGGCCACTCATACTGCAGAAAAAGTCCAGAAGCGTACCTGTTGCTCAGGAGAGCCTGAGCCCGGGGATGAATATTTAAGGATTCTATTATCATAGAACATTATGCAGACAGATATTAGGAGATAACTGATAGATCATCACTGTCACAACATATTGGGGAAAATGGTGCTGAACAACCAGAATTTAAAGCGTTTGCAAAGCATTTCATTGTGGCAGAGTATATTTGAATCATGCCCCTTAAATGTATTTGCCCTGTTAAAAACTGCAATATTTTCGTAATTTACTGTGTCTATAACTTTGGGAACCAAATATATTAATTTTAATTTGTTTATCTGCTATTCTGTATTAACAGATAAAATGAAAACAAATTAGTTTTGAACATGTATAGAAAAGTTTGCATTTACAAAGCTAGCATTAAAATGAATATTAACTAAAAGTGTTAGCTAAATATATTTTTTAATGTGATGGTGCTTTCACCCCTCCCCCTCCTTCTGTTTCCTTATCCTTCTCTCATGATTAACCTCCTTACTCACCTTCAGGAGAGGGGAAAAAAGTGTTAATTGCTTTTAAACTTGCTTTCAAACTCTTCTATATCTTATTAGAACCCACAAATAATTGAGGTCTACAACTTTCTTTTATAAGGAATAAATGTTGATTTTGAAATATTTTAAATTAGTAGATAAAGATTAGGTAACATTACAGAAGACCTAAATATAATAGGAAATACATAGGGCTGCACATTTAGTCTATATATAATACCATCGTCTGGAAAAGTATACTTCTTACTCATGGTTTTCAAAACGGTGTGATTAAACTTCTTGTTAGTGCGCTCACTACTTCATTTGAAAATATAATATCTCAAAATAATAAAGTCATTCATTTTAAAAATAGCATTTTCATCATTTCAATAACTTGAAATACTTTTTTACTTTCAATTCCAATAAAAGAGGTACCTAAAATATTAAAAAAAATTAGCTGGAGGGATGAGATGTACTATGAATATTTGACAAATTTTACTTTCTCGAGATATGTATGGGGTAGCTGATGTTCTTATTAGACTCTTCAAGTATAATCTTTTCATTGTTATTACTTTTATTGACACTATTATAGAAATTCAATAGACATACACTATAAAATTTGGTAAAATGAAATTCCTTAAAGGAAATCATTGTATTCTACTTTTTAAAAGTAACTTATATAGTTAAAATATAAATGTACGACTAATAAATAGATGTTATCTCACTATACAGTACCTACTCAAGTTCAAATGCTGGCGTGGTTTACTGTATACCATTAAGTAAACATTCTTAGTTTAGTTATCATGGTTTCATAATCTTCCAAAGTAACTAAGGTAGCAGCATCACCTGTGCTAACTTGTTGTATTGGAAATATAGCCCAAATCTTTCTTACTGCTGAGAACGGGATCATAGTCACTACCCTGTAAGCAACATAGGGTATTCTTTATGATTCTTGGGTGAGGAATAGATTTTCTGATGGTTCTGATTGGTGATATTTATCAAGTTATTGTAATATCCTGAGCAAATATTTACTTTTCTGTAAACCAGGCTAAGAAAATACTACTTACAGAAGAAAGGTGATGATTGAATAGTATTATACATGAAAATCTACCCAGGGACTCATAAGTAAGGCGACTTGAATATTCGAATGTTGTTAATATTAAGCTTCAAAAGTAATAATTTAATTGACTAAATATTTTGTAATTTTCAATATTTTCCAGCAATATTGAAAAATGTTTACCTATGGCATCATATATACTGCTTAAAAGAACACAATCCAAAATAAAATTGATGTTTAAAAATAATTCAATTTCATGCCGGGCGTAGTGGTGCACGTTTGTAATCCCAGCATTTGGGAGGCTGAGACCGGAGGATCCAGGTTCGCGGCCAGCCTCAGCTACCTAGTGAGGTACTCTGCAATTCAACTTAGTGAGACCCTGTTTCAAAATAAAGAATAAAAAAATAGGACCGGGGGTGTAGCTCGGGGGTAAAATGCCCCTGAGTTCAATCCCCAGTACCGCAAAAAAAAAAGAAATAATTCAATTTCACATATATCACTCTATATGTTAGTCTATAACTTGCATTTTTATAATATATCAAATGAAATTTTTAATAAAAACAAGGTATTATGTATTATATACTAGCCATAAGATAATATTTTGTTCACTGTGTAATGAATTTTAGAGATAGAACTATTCCAGAATAGTAGATAAGGTATTATAGATTTTATATCTATTATCACACTTAAATGTGATAATAGTGTGTATTAAAACGAAACTATAAGGTTTAATAAAATCTTGGTAAATATTTAACTAGCTTCAGTGCAAATCAAAGAGGTTAAATAGAAACAAGCAAAAAAATAAATTTGAATAAAATAGGAAAATATTAAAAATATAAGTGACAAAGCCGGGCATGGTGGCGCACACTTGTAATCCCAGCATTTGGGAGGCTGAAACAGGAGGATCCGGGTTCGCGGCCAGCCTCAGCTACCTAGTGAGGCACTCTGCAACTTAGTGAGACCCTGTTTCAAAATAAAGAATAAAAGATAGGGCTGGGGGTGTAGCTTGCAGGTAGAATGCCCCTGAGTTCAATCTTCAGTACCGCAAAAAATAAAATAAAAAAATAAAAAAAAATACATATATATGTGACAAGCACATCATAAGCGATATTAACTTAAATTGGTAATATGATAACAATGCAAATATAGTAAAAGCATAGGTCAAAGAAGGAATCAGTCAATGTGTGTTCAGAAAATTCACAGATACTGTCCAGTTTAAAAAAAAATCATTCTTGCTGGTATTCAAAGAAATCCAATCTAAAAAGATGTTACAAATGAGAAATTTTAGATTGCATGATGATAAAATATAATAATAGTAAGCTTTTGAGGGAACAGGTTCAGAGCACTCATATTAAGAATTTGTGACGCACGCTTGTAATCCCGGTATTCGGGAGGCTGAGACCAGAGGATCTGGGTTCGCGGCTAGCCTCAGCTATCTAGTGAGGCACTCGGCAACTTAGTGAGACTCGGTTTCAAAATAAAGAATAAAAAATAGGGCTAGGGGTATAGCTCGGAGGTAGAATGTCCCTGAGTTCAATCCCCAGTACCACAAAAAAAAAAAAAAAAAAAAAAAAAAAAAAAAAGAATTTGTGATACTATGTGGTACATATTTTGAAACTTCACTTTTTCGATATTCAGGACTCATTTGAAAACGTGTCCATATTTTTTGAAATAGCATTATGGGTTGAAATGTGTCTCCTCTTTGAAATAGGTATGTTGAAGTCCTAGCCTACAGTATCTCGAAATGGGACCTTACTTGAAAATAGAGTCTTTGCAGATGTGCTTGTTTAAGACAAAGTTACACTGGAGTGGAATGGCTTCCTAATTCAACATGATGGTGTCCTCATCAGGAGACAGGTGCATGGTGACAGAGTGACACACAGAATGTGGTGTAAAGACAGAGGCAAGGACTAGAATTGCGGGATCTGAGTCTGCACCAAGATGGAAGAAGCTACGGCTCTTCTCTTCCCCCTGCTCCTCTGAGGGGAAGTGGCCCCTAGGAGCTGATTCATCCTTCCTCTTTCTCTGCCCCGTTTCCCTCAGTGCTTACTTGGCTTCTACCCTTCAGCTGCAGCCTCTGAGCAAAGCACTTTCCTTTCTTCTACCCCTCCCTCGCTTCCTCAGCCCCTGTCCCTGCATTCTGCCTTTTTCTCGCTTTAATCTTCAGAGAAGCCTTGAAAGTAAAAAGAACATATCCCAGATTTGATCACAGTTTTAAGAAGAGAACCAACCATGGCCGTGCATGCTTGTAATTCCACTACTTGGGAGGCTGAGACAGGAGGATCACAGGTTTGAAGCCAGCCTCAGCAACTTAATGAGACCCTGTTTCAAAAAAAAAAAAAAAAAAAAAAAGAAAGAAAGAAAGAAAAAGAAAAAGGGCTAGAGGTGTAGCTGTGTAGTAAAATTCCCCTGGATCTAATCTCAAATGCCAAAAAAAAAAAAAAGAAAGAAAGTTAAAGAGGAGGAGGAGGAGGAGGGAAGAGTATAGTGATGGGGCTCTGAAATCAAGCTTCTCTCCTTCTTTTCTAGCCCTGCCCACCTGTATCATTTTCTAGCATTATACTGTGTACCTATTGGTGAGGGAAACAGCTCTCTTTCTGGTCATCTTCTCCATGGCCTTTGTCTAGCCTGGGAGAAAAGAGCAGAGTATCCGGACTTGGAACTTAAAGACCATTCACTTTCCACTTGCCATTTCATTTCTTTTTTTCCTTTTCTCCTGCCCTCAGCTTTCATGAGAACAAGGGTGAGATATTTGACTAGAGTCATTTTGTTTCTAAACAAAGAAACAAAAGTGGTAGCCTTCTGCAACTCCACATAGGTCCTTCCTAATCCAATCTTCTTCCTAGAGGCTGTCCAGCTTCATGGGGTGCTACCAACCTCTGCCTCTTCCACATTCTGAACCATCCTAGACTTTGAAGGGAAAGAAAAATCTGAGCTCTGTAATTCTCGCTGCCATACAGAAGTGGTTGGTGCAAGGGAGAGGCTGAGGGAGGACCCTCACCTTGGTCATCTGCATGCCTGGGGACCTCTTGCTGGCCTTGGGAGGGAGGATCTTCTTGACAACAGGACTGGATTAGTGATCAATGGCACCTGCATTTTCGTACATGGGGTCATGATAACTCCAGTGGTGTGATGTATTCCAATCATTTAGACCATAGGAATGTGGAATTGATATTCCAGTCAAGGAACAATCCACAGAATTCCTGGGACTACCAAAACTGGGAGAGGGAGGGAAGTTTCTTTCCTGGAGTCTTTAAAGGAAGCATGGCCCAGCAAGTATCTTAATTTTTGACTTTTAGTATTCAGAACAGTGAGAAAATAAATATATGTTCATCTAATGCACCTAGTTTTGGATACTTTGTGACAGCAATTCTAGGAAACTGACATGCACAGTAATTTTACTTGAATTAATTTTTATTGTGGAAATAATTCAGTAGATATATGAAAATACATAATGGATATTGGCTTTACTATTGCTTAAAAAGCAAAAAAAATGTACAAATAATGTGTATGCAGATTATGAGTGAGTTATGAAACAATACATATACCAATAATAAATAAATCATTTCTAATAGCATTTAAATGGATGTGTATAAGATTTGGCATGCATAACTGCTACATTGATCTTTTTTTTGGTAATCATAGACATCCACAGACACATATGCATATACACACACACATGCACACACACACACACACACACACACACACACATACATATATACTAAAGAAAGACTATGCTGATGCACACCAACACAAAATGGTAGTTATTTTATTACATATGAGTGAATTTGATGTTTTATATAGTACATTTGTAATTAAACAAAATTATTTTACACAATAACTATGTTTTTTCTAATTTAATTACAATTAACAGCAAATATATTTTTGGAAAAAAACAAAATTAAGGATTCATGTAAAAATATCCAAATTTATTAAAATTTTCTACTTTAGAAATACAAACAAAATTAATAATATACAAATATTGATATCGTTGTAAAGGTCATGAAAAATGAATGTGTATGTATCACTTAATACATTTCTAAGCTTGATTTAAAGAATTTTTAATGTTATACTTTATAATACACCAATATTTCTTTTATAGTATGAAAGATAGTAATTGGAATATATGGTCCAATTCACATTCAATTAGTAATATATTATTTCATATTAAACTTGTGATGCTGATAACTCATAAAGACCTTATTCTAACTGGATTTTATACTGGTAATCCAAGGAGATTATCTGGAAAACTCTCATAGTTTTCCTTATTTCCATTTAGAGAGGTATAATTAATTATTTAATCTATCAAATGCTAATATGTACAAAATTTAGTTACTTTAATGCCTTAATAATTATAGGAAGTAGAGCCGAGTGTGGTGGTGCACGCTTGTAATCCCAGTACTTGGGAGGCTGAGACTGGAGGATCCGGGTTCGCAGCCAGCCTCAGCTGCCTAGTGAGGCCCTCCACAACTTCGTGATACCCTTTTTCACAATAAAGAATAAAAAAATAGGACTGGGGGTGTACCTGGGAGGTAGAATGCCTCTGGGTTCCATCCCCAGTACAGCAAAAAAATAAAAAATAAAAATTAAAGGAAATAGCATTATTATTTTTATAAATGAAGCACATATTTGATATATAAGAATAGCATAACATGATTAACAGTAATGTTGGAAAACAGTTGTTTCTCAAACATTAAGTCTTTCTTATGAGACATAAATATATGATAATAAGTGTGGTTGCAAAAAAAAGGCACAAAATTTTGTAAGCAGAGTGTAAGTACAATACTCCAACATATAGTTGCAGTTAGAAACATCACTAATAAGACCCCCAAACCTCAGGAAATTAAAATAATAATTAATAAATGGGATGGAATTAAACTAAAAGGTTTCTTCTCATCAAAAGAATTCATCAAGAATCTACAGAGAGCCGGGCGTGGTGGCGCACGCTTGTAATCCCAGCATTCGGGAGGCTGAGACCAGAGGATCCGGGTTCGTGGCCAGCCTCAGCTACTTAGTGAGGCCCTCCAAAACTTAGTGAGACTCGGTTTCAAAATAAAGAATAAAAACTAGGGCTGGGGGTGTAGCTCGGAGGTAGAATGCCCCTGCATTCAAGCCCCAGTACCGGAAAAAAAAAAAAAAAAAAAGAATCTAAAGAGAGAGTCTACAGAATGGGAGATACTTGCCAGCTACTCCTCTGAAAGAGGACTAATATCTAGAATACACAAAATATTTAAAAGCTTTGTATTTTGTGGTGTTTATTTTTTATCCCCTTAGTCATTATACGGAAAAGATGAACAAGCCCACACAACAGCAGACTGGTTTAAAAAATTGAAATTAATTCTATATGGCAGTCATAAAACAATATTCTTCACAACAATTCACAATATTATATAGTAATTCATAAGTATGTCCACTTTTTAGTATGTATCTCCTAGGTAACAGAAAATATCCACTTTGTTTTTAAACAAAGTTTATGTATATAAACAGACTTCAACTAAAAGAAGGGAAATGTAGTTTTTAATCTTCACATACTGTGATTACAAAAATAAAGAAATAAAATAGGCTTGTTAGTATTTGGATTGGTACTTCAATTTTTTTTTTTTACTTACATTACAATGCCTGTTCATATTTAAAGTACCATTGATAGTGGTTATTTATATATAGCACTTACTTATTTATAGTTACCATGCACTTATACTCAGAGACTAGCATACAAATTGCAAAGTGCCTTATTGTAATTTTTAGGAAATAATGAAATATATGCTAATTAAAATAAAATTCCATGTGTTATTAAATTTGTTTTTGGGATGATGAAGACAAAGTTCTGATATATTTAAATATGACTTCTCAACAAATATGTATATTTAAAATAGTTGTTTTAGCCAGGATAGCTATGACACTATATTCTGTGGATAGTGTATTAAAACAGTTTTTGAAGATGAGAAATTGCCATAGAATTTCCTTTTTTTTTTTTTCCCCTTTTAGGAAAAAAATTTTCAAAATGAGACTGCTTAAAGTAGGTGGAAATATAAAACCATATAGCATAAAATAGTAATTATAATGTTGCATATCTTCTCTGTCTTATTATTCTTAAGTTTTATTTTCCATTCCGTTTAGTCCTTGCATTCTCTCATTTCTTGAACAAAGTGAAAATTGTGTGTGTGTGTGTGTGTGTGTGTGTGTGCGTATGTGTGTTCGTTCCTGTGTGTGCAGGCGCATGGATGTGTTCAAGGTTGTAATTTAAAACTGTTCCACGTAAAGTAATCACTGATCTGTAAAATAAGTGACCCAGGGACTCCTGCCTACTGCCATTAACCCTAACCTCCAGAAAGCAAACTGATGAGCAGAGAAAGCTGCTCACAGCAGGCGTGACCAACGTTTATGAGAGTGGAAAGGATTATAAATAGAATGTTACAATAGATAAAACAAAGCCGAAAATGTGGACAAAAAGCCTACAAACTGAATAGCAACACCTGGGTTTAAACAGTAATTGAAATAAAATATAAATAATAATTGAAAGTTCAACCCAAAGCGATATGATATAAGATGAACATAAACAATGAAAGTAAGTATGGTGGCTTAATGAGAATTAATGTATAGTGAAATAGAGTTATTAAGAAAATGCTGGGGCATAGTATATACACATTTACATGCTAATACACAACACCATGATACATCAGCATTACCTCAGGGGTGCAGAGAGAAAATTCTTTCATGACCATTATACTTCAAATGTTCAAGGTTGATTTAATTCCTTGCATATTCTCTGATGTTAAGAATACTATTTGTACCTTTTCCATTTATATGAATTAATTCGTACTTCCTCAAAATGTAGAATGTTTAGCATTTTAATCAATATTAAATAATGCCTACACTTTCATTTTTCTTACAAAAGAGGCTAAAACTTACTATCATAATTATAGAGTCTCTTGCTGAGTATTTGAGACTCTGAGAAAGGAAGTCAACCTTCCTCTGAAGGCCACTGAACCAATTTATAAATGATCAGCCATCCAGCCATCCAAGAAATCTGAAAGTTCTGGTTTCATTTATTCACTGACTGAACAGAGATAGAGGTTCCCATATTTATTTCACATTCTTAACACATGACAAGAAGTCTGTTACAGTGACTCAAAGTGCTCCCCTCTGAGTTCGAGTTCATATATCACTAATGCTAGTTTTCCTGTTTTGTCTATTGAAGTTTCAATACTCTTACTCAAATGTTCTAATAATGCATGAAATTGGTGTAATCAATACAATGATAGATGTGGCTTCTATATTAAGTGTTTTACCTTGGTAATAGTTCACATTTCTAATAACCTTTATATCAACTTGTTGTGATGAGCATAAAAGTTCTATTCATATAATCATAGTATATTTGAGTTGATGGATTTTTCAAAGACAATCTTTTAGTACACTCTTATTTTACTGATATAAAAAAAACTGAAGCTGTAAGCAGTTTAGTAACTTAACGGAGGTCTCACAATCAATGCAAAAACCAAGACTAGTGCCAAAGACTGACTTTCAACCATTCATCTATTATTTTATTAAGAAAGAATCTACCCTCCTTTTTTTTTTTCTTTTTTGGAACTGGAGATTAAATGCAGGGGCGTTTTAACTCTGAATCGCACGTAGAGATTTTCGTATTTTGTATTTTAAAACAGTGTCTCACTAAGTTGCTGACACCGGCTGCATACCTTTGATCCTAATGTAAATGTGACAGAATTCCAAGTACTAGAGTTAGAGGCATGAACCACCATGTCTAACTTCAGAATCTATCTGTAAAACAATAAAAACAGAATTTTGTAATTAGGTAAAAATGTAAAAAATGTAGCAAATAGAAATGTTCTCTCTCATTTTTAAGTTGATTTTTTTTTTTAACCATTGTCCTTCCAGAGAAGTTACTTAATAAGATATTAAGTTTAAATTGGCTTCTTCCAGTTTCTGTAATTTTAAGCATTTATAACTGGTAAATGCAGACTACCAGGGATTGTCACATGTGTTTTGCAGGCAGAATTTTTTTTTTATCATGGTAAAATATATAAATTGCATACAATTTGTCATGTTAACCATTTTAAAGGCACTTCAGTGTCACAATTACATTTGCAATGCTGTACAACCATTACTATCATATATTTCCCAAGATTTTCATCCCACCTAACAAATATAATGCACCCACTATACACTTAATTTCCCATTACCCACTTCCAGGACCCTGGTAATAAGTATGTATGTATGTATGTATTTATTTGTTTATATTGTGCTACTGGGAGTGTAACCTAGAGTTATTCTACATCCAGGTTACATCTCAGCCCTGTTTTTTTTTTTTTTTTTTTAAAGGGGGAAGCAGGGTCTTTCTTACTAAGTTGATGAGAATCCCACTACTTTCTGAGGCTGTCCTTAAACCTGCGATTCTCTGGTCTCAGCCTCCCAAGTACTGGGATTACAGACGTTCGCCACCGCCCTCCACAACCCTGGACATATTCAATCTACTTTCCCTCTTCATGAATTTGTTTCTTCTAAATATCTAATGCCATGTTTGTCCTTTTTTGTTTGGCTTGTTTTATTGAACAATGTTTTCGAGGTACACCCTTAAAATGTTGTGACAAGCATGAGAACTTCACTCATTTTATGGCTGAATATACTTGTAGATTGTGTGTGTGTATGTGTGTGTGTACCATATTTTGTTTATCCATTCATATATTGATGGACAATTGCATTTTTTCCACTTTTTGGATATCGTTAGACATTCTTCAATAAATATGTTCATATACCTAGGATTAAAATTACTGGATCATTAGTAATTCCATGGTTAAATGTTTGAAGATGTCTAAATTCTTTTCCCAAATAGCTTTACCATTTTCCATTCCAAAGAGCAAGTACAGGGGTTCTGATATCTTCACATTTTCACCAACACTTGTTAATTAGTATTATTGTGATTACAAACATCCTAGCATTTGCAGAGAGTGATTAGAGTGCATTTGTCTAATCACTAATGACTTTGAACATTAGTTCATTTACATATTTACCATGTGTATGCATTTTTTGAGGAAATATCTATTGAGGTGCTTTCTCCATTTTCTTCTTGTGCAGTATTGTTGAATTGTAGAAATTCTCCGTATATTCTGGATATTAAACTTTCACCAGAAATCCAAATGTTTTCTCTCATATGGTAGGCTACATGTTTTATATATAATTTCAATGCTTTTTGCCTATAAAGTAATTTGTGTAAAATTTAATTTTAAAGATTACAAATAACTGCCAAAGTAATATATAATGACTAAATTTGTGAACTAATGCAGATTTTAGAATTACTAATTGAGATTTTGGTTATATTTAATATTTCTTCATATATCTCTTTCTGTTACAAAAGATATACTGATATTTAGCCATTTGAACAAATACTGTGAGCTGATCTAATTAAGAGGTTTTACTCAAGAAATACTATTTAAACAGGGAGATACTTAGTAAGTACACATTCTATTTTTGCCAGAAAATTCTGGTAAAATTATTTAGCAAGATAGAAATAACACTATCTTTTTTAATATAATCACTGTTATATTCAAAAGTACTACAAGAAATCATTATGGCAGATTAACAATAGTATGCTAGTATTTACTATATTGTATACTTAAGAAGTATTACCATTAAGTCAGGAGCAAGATATTGTGTCTATCAGTCACTTGGCCTGGTTCACACCTAGCAGAAGCTACTAGGCAGAATTGTCTAGAAAAATTAAAAACTGTGCTCGCTTTGGCAGCACATGTACTAAAATTGAAACAATACAGAGAAGATTAGCATGGACCCTGCGCAAGGATGACACGCAATTTCGTGAAGCGTTCCATATTTTTCGGGAGGCTGAGACCGGAGGATCCGGGTTCGCAGCCAGCCTCAGCTACCTAGTGAGGCATTCTGCAACTTAGCAAGACCCAGTTTCAAAATAAAGAATAAAAAAATAGGGCTGGGGGTGTAGCTCGGAGGTAGAACGCCCCTGAGTTCAATGCTCAGTACCAGAAAAAAAAAAAAAATTAAAATCTAAAAAGCATAAAGATAAAAAACATGAAACAAAACATTTGCTATTTGTAAATTAGATAATTATATAGAAAAATCAAAAGAATTTATAGAATAATAGTTAAAACACATAACTAAGTTCAGTAAAATTGCTTAAGATAAAAACCAATATTGAAATCAATTATATTCCCACATGAAATTTAAAAATGGAAGTTAATTATAAATAAAAATATAGTATTTGTTATAAAATGCAAGTCATAAACTACATAATAAAAAATTAAGCAAAGAAGAGCAATAATTTTATGAACAGATAGTTAACTTTACTAAAAAATATAAATTGGGAATAAGTTAGAGAAATATTATTCATGTGGGAATTTTAGTGGGGCTAGCTCAATACTAAACCTGGACATCTTAAAAAATAATTATTGTAAACAAAAAATAAATTCTTATAGGATTTGTATGAAATGCATTTGAAGACTGATCAAACTGTCATTCTGAGTTTTGAATATGGCCCTATTTCGATTTTATTATTTTAATTACATTTTTTCATATTATTGTATTGAATTCATACAGAAAGCATAGACCAAAGCATAGTGCCAAATCATTTAATATAATTGATAATACAATTACAAAACTGGTAAAATATTGAACAAACTTACATTCTCTGGGGAATTAGGATATCGGTGAAGTTGCTGATCAGAACCCGACAACCATGTGTGAAGAACTGAGTAAGATTCTCAAATACATGTATTTATAATAAGAAGTTGAAGTAAGGGCTTGTAATTGTTTTCATGAATGCAACATGGAACTATCCATGGATTTCATAATAGAAGAAAACATATTATGGGCATTACAAGTCCTAATTAATCTAATTGATGACATCTTTATGAGGAACCATCAATAAGTCCTAGGACCCAGCTTTAATCAGCATTTTCAGATTTGCTCACAGTTGGCAGAGTTGAAGTTATAAGGAAGAACAATAAATGGTGCATTAAAAGAATTCCAAAGAAATGATACTACGCATAAGCCTTCCTAAAGAGGAGTTTTGTACAGGAAATGTATCTACCTTTAAAAGTCAACTATGGAAACCAACACTCTGCCACACAAAACAAAATAACAACGCAACACACTTACTGACATTTTTAAAATCTGAATTCGATGTTTTTTTCTCTCTTTCTTTAAGTGACCAAAGCAGAAGTTTTCAAGATAAGAAAATGTTTCTTATTCTAGTTTCAAAGAGTTCATTGATTTAATTTGTCCAAGAACACAGCATAACTCAATATTTCTATAATAACAAGTACTTTATTCAGAACATTCTATTGATTAAAGCATTTTAATTTTTTTCACTGACCTAAATGTTCCTTGGTAATTACAGAAAGGAAGCATATTCTATCCAAAGTTATAAACTGTGCCAATAATAAATTTGCCAATTTAGAGAAACTAGAAAATATTTTCAGTAAAAGTTCATTCCCAGGTGGGCATAGTGGTAAATACCTGTAATCCTAGTACTTGGGAGGCTGAGACAGGAGGATTATAGATTCAAAGCCAGCCTCATCAATTTGGGCTCTCAGCAACTTAGTGAGACCCTGTTTCCAAAGAAAAAAAACAAGATAGGAGTACAGTCCAGAGATAGAAGGCCTCTGAGTTCCATCCCTAGTACCATACACACCAAAAAAGGGTATATTTTATGATAGTTTAGATTTGGGGGAAGAAAAAGAATTTTGAAAAAATTAATCATAGAAGTGACCCAACTGTACAATGTATATACTAATACCATCTCCAATTTTCAGGTGATTAAATAGTCATTTGGAGAGTTTAACTAATTTGTGTTGGGAAAAGAAAGGCTAGAGAGTCAAGTAGAATTCAATTGAAAAATAGCCTAATTCTATTTACAGCCACTGCTTTTTATCAATGTCGTTTTTAAGAAAATTGAAGGAGCTGTAACAGAGGTTTGAGAGATGCTCTTCTCTTCGGTGGCAGTAGTACAGTTTCAATATCAGCCAAATTACTGTGCAGAGAAATTCATGAACCAGGGCTGGTTTTGTTTTCTCCCATCTCAGTTGCTGAGAAACTCACCCTAAAGACATGTATGTGCTTTACAGGTAGGGGACATCCTCATTTGGGCTATGTGATAAAATTTTAATGCCAGTAAAACAGGCTAGGCATGGTGATGCATGCCTGTAATCACAGTTTTTAGAAGGCTGAGACAAGATAATCACAGGTTGGGGGCCAGTCTCAGCAACTTGATGAGACCATGTTTCAAAATTAAAAAAAAAAATGAAGAGGGCTGAGGATGCAAATATGATTCTAAAATCAGTGTATGTGTACTGAAACACTACTGAATTTAAATAATGCTATCCATGTGAGAATATTAGTCCTTGGACTAAATAGTATTTTATACTCTACCCCGAAAAGATAATTTGTGACATCCCAGTTGAAAAAAGCAATACTTCTTTAGGTATTTTTTTTTTTTTTCGGGTACTGGGGATCGAACCCAGTAGCATACTACCTCCGAGTTACACCCCCAGACCTAGTTTTTTATTCTTTATTTTGAAACAGGGTCTCACTAAGTTGCGGAAGGCCTCACTAAGTAGCTGAAGCTGGCCACAAAACCCAGATCCTCCAGTCTCAACCTCCAAAGTACTGGGATTACAAGCATGCACCACCACAAGGTAAGTTTTCTTGTTAAAATATTCTTGTATATTTTCAGTTTCATCTCCAATACAAAACACTTGGAGATATTCAGTCTTATATGACAAAAAATAAAAAAGGTGACCAATTGAAAATCAGTGGTTTCTTTCAGAACGATCAGAGCAATACAGATACAAGGCAAGCTGCCAGCCAGGAACCCAGAAAGACAAACAAATACCAAGAATCACAATGCACCCGGACCCGAAGCCTTTTTAGCCATAAATTTATGAACACTTAAGAAGCCATTTTGATTAATTTTCATAGGCTATAGATTAGTTTGAGTGAAAAAAACCTCTTAGGAACCAGGCTTTCATGAAACTTTATCTCCAGAAACCACATCAGTATCTCCAAGGGAATAGCTAAGAAAATCCCCTTGTTCTCCAATCACAGAGAGAAGAAAAGTAGAAATTTCTACCTTATGTAAGAGGGGATAAAGAAGGCCTAACAATTACTTCTTAAGGTTATGCTCCAGATATTCAGGTTAACTAAAAACAGAGATTTATTCATAAGGAAAGATCATTTTCCTTCTACATGAACTGAAACAAATGAACAGATACTAAGAGAGTTAATTTAAAATTAAAACAAAACAAAACAAAAAAGGTCCAGTTCTGTGTCTTCTATCACTTATTCCTTTAAATATAAAGACATGGATAGACTAAAAGTAAGAGGATAGAAAAAGACATATCATGCTAACACTAATACAAAACAAGCTGAAGGAGTTCCATTCATTCCAAATAAAGCAGACTTCAGAACAAGGTCACTACTGAGAATAGAAAGAGGTATTACTTAACAAGAAAATAATTAATTCCCTCCATAACATAATAATCCTTAGTGTATATGTACCTATCAGTAAAGTGTCAAAATGCCTGAAGCAAAAACTAGGAACTGCTTGGAAAAGTAGAAAAATATACAATTATAGTTGGAGATTTTAATGCTTCTTTATCAGTATTAATATAAATGGCAGGAAGGAAATCACTTAAACTAGAGCTCAACTAAACAGCACCATCAGTTAACCAATTAATACTTATAGGACATTACATGTAATAAAAAAATTGATTCTTCTCTAGCAACTAATTAATATTTACAGAATATTATATTTAATAGAAAGATAACCTTTCTTTTCTAGCTCATTTGTAGTATTCACCAAGATGGTTAATATTCTAGAGAGTAAATGAAACTTTAGAAGAATTTAAATAAGCAATGGACACTTGTAAAACACAATGGAATGAAGCTAAAAATCAATATCAGAAATATAGTTGAAAAATCCCCAAATATTCGGAGTTTAAACAACACCCTCTATTAAGTATGATTTAAGTTAGAAACTTCAAGAGAAATTGTAAAAATATATATGTAACACTAAATCACTAAATTAATGGGAAATGAAATTATTGAATTTGTGGAATATACCCAAAGCATTTCCAGAGAGAAATTTATAATTATATATATATATGTATATATATATACACACACACACATATATATACACATATATACACACACATATATATATAATATATATATATATATATTAGAAAAGAAGTAAGTAATCGAAACATAAAACTGAGAAAACTAACAAAAGTAGGAAAATGTAAGTCTAAAGTAAGCAGAAGAGCTGGAATAGATGAATGCCTGTAACCCCAGTACTGAGACTGAGAATGGAGGGGTGCAAGTTCAAGTCCAGCCTGGGGTACTTAGTGAGTTCCTGTCTTAAAAAAATAAAAAGGGCTGGGATATAACTCAGTGGTAGAACACCCTTGGATTCCATCACCAGTACCTCAGGGGGAAAAAAAAAGTAAGCAGCAGAAAAAAAAAAGTAGAAAGTTGAATATAAACCAATGAAATTGGAAGCACATAAATAATACAAAAACTCAACAGAACCAAAAGGTGATCGTTTTAAGAAGAAAATTAAATTGGTGAACATCTAACCAGGATAACTAAGAAAATAAAAAACATTAGATACATATTATTAATATCAGATGTAAAGTTGAAAGTATCAATACTGATACCACTGACAATAAAAGGGTAATAAAATACTAATGCACTTAGAAGTAGAGCACAGAATGGTAGTTACAGCAGTGAGAAGTGAGCAGATGTGTCCTTGAGATGATAGGACAAAATGGTATCTTAACCTCTGTGATTTCCCACCACTCATAATCTCAGTGAGATGGTCACGAAACATCAGAAATTCCCTGTAAACAATTATCTGACAATGTCGATTACCAATGTACCTCAAAAACTGTGGTCAGTCAATCAACATGATCCCAAGAAAGTCACAGCCAAGAAAGTCCAAGGAAGAACAACAAATAATAGCGTGTGTTGTACAGATGAGATCATGGAGCTAAAAAGCCAAGAAGAAAACATTGGGCAAAGAAAATTAAAGAACTCTGAATAATGTATGGCTGTTATTTTTAATTACCATGCAGTTAAATAGTCTAATAAAAAGATACTTGTAATCACATTTTTCTACTTGGAACATATACTTGTTAGAGAAACATAATGCTAATACACTCATACACATGCACACATGTCCATTTATATGAAATAAAATCAGTTATTTATCTCAGTAAATTAGGGAAATATAGTCTTTACTCCCCTTCACAGAAATCAAACTGAGCAACCAAGATGAAAATAATTTATTAATATGGCCTTTCAGACATGGGTTGTTTAAAAACACCAGGTGGTGTGAAGTATATTTTTTGAAAATTAAAGAAATTGTTCTTAAACTTTTTTTTTCTAGTGTAATTGTTCCAACAGGGGAAATAGGGCTCCCTATGAAATATTTGACAATGCCAGCAGGCATTTTAGGTTGTCATAACTCGAAGTGGTTTACTACTAGCATCTAGAGGAGAGAGGCTTACAGTTACAGCACAAGAGAGACCTCTACAACACCAAAAATGAATAAATAAATAAGTACAAATAAATTACTTGGCCCAAAATGTCAATAGCTCTAAGTTGAGAAAAATGTGTTGAAAAGTATGACAAATGAAAAGGATTTTAAAAAATGGTAAGCAGAGTTTGCCAAATGACACATTAGCCTTGTTGGAAGCAATAAATCTAATACTCAATTCTGAGGTTTGTGCAACAAGTGGGCTTCTTAGCTCCATCCAGTTTGGGTAAAATCTCTTACGGATGTGTTAGATACAAGAACATGGCAGCTGGTTTGACGTAGGACCCATCAGCAGAGGGACAATGGAGATTTTAAATTCATAGGTCAAGGCAAGCATGAGAATATAATAACACTCTAGTAATGGCAAGTAGTCTTGGGACATTATTAAGCTCTCCAATATCCATGGAAGGGACATTTAAAGAATTTATCAGTGTGATCTCAGCAGATTTATGTCTATGAATCTAAAAAATGAGAGGCCAAAGTAATGATCAGGGAACATGTGAAATAAGATGACTACTTTTGGTTTCATTAAAATTTTAAAGTGGCAGCATTTACTGTTTTATGAAATGAAAACTATGGAATGAATATAAAATAATATAGAAAATCGATATTTACCTAAGTCACGTTTTAAAATGCAGAGACTTTTATCTTTATAATTATTAAAAGATCAGTTAAGTGGGGAACTATGTTACTAGCACTTGTTGGTTTTCACACGTATTTAAGAATGAATGTAAATTGTTTATCTGATATAAAAAACTTTCAATCATCTATAGTTATAGGTCAAAAGAAATTAGCCTATTTTTAATAGTCATTTATAAAGGTGAGCTTTCACAGTTTATAATCCTGCATGCTTCTTATTTTTAAAATGTCTAATTCTTTCAATGCCAAGAAAGAGTAATGAGATGGAAAATAATACACTAAAGTACAGTATATATTTGCACAAGTAATGTGGTGTGCTCAGAATGGTAGTAAAGAAAACTCAATTAATTTTTATGAGTATTTTAAGATTTCAATCATATGATTATTTTCAGAGCTTTGTGTAAATGTAATGATAACAGTATGTAAAGGCACAGATGGTCTCTTAAAGCCTATAATCTGCATATAGATTCAATATAATTTTACTACTACTCATATAACAACACACTTTCTAACTATTGGATATCCAAATATAGTTCAACTAGAGATGCACACAAACATCTAGGCATCAAACAATTAACTCTAAAATTACATTCCTTATCTGCTTCTAATTGCTTCAGCCAACACATCACAGATACATAATTCAATTATCACATGCAATATTCAAAGTAGAATGTAATACTTTCAATTTTCCTTGCAAAATTAATCATTGTGTGCTGGCATATGTAGGACCTAAGAGTATGAAAAATCCAATAGATGCATTATCCATCCAAACATTAATGAAGGCATTTCATTCCTATAAGAACAGAAACCTGATTTTAACATCCTTTTTACTCAATATTGATGAATAAAGAAAATGAAAATAATCATAGTGGGTCTACATTATGACATTGTGAACACATTTTCCAGGTAGCTGAGAGGCCTTTTGATGAGACCTCTTTAATCACTTTTTTATTTTGTAATTGATAATTTTGACTATCCTTTCCCAGAGACAGGGGATGGTAGGTTATGAGATAGATTTAAAAATATATTTTTGGGATAATTGTCTCTTCAATCACGAGCCCCTCATGGAGTTATGCATGGAGGTGCATAACTGTAGCCTCCGTACTTGACAAGTTTGCAGGTTTGAGGACAATCTCAGCAAGCAGTGAGACTCTCAAACTAGCAAGACCCGGTTTCAAAATAAAAATAAAATAGGGTTGGGGGTGTAACTCAGAGGAAGAATGACCTTAGGTTCAATACTTAGTACCAGAAAAAAATGTTAAGATGAGAGAATATACCTTAGTACCACTGATACCTTCTGGCACGGCTCATTCTCCAGACCGGCATGTGTGAAAGCATCACATATTTGCTGATGTTGGCTTCCCACATCATGATTCCTTTATTTAATGTCTACATGGTATACACATATTTAGTCCAAAGCCAAAGTCTAATGGGTATATGTGTGTATGTGTGTGTGTATGTGTGTGTGTGTGTGTGTGTGTGTGTATTTTTCTTTCCTACTGATAGTATCTTGGAAAATGTCCTGGAATTATAGACCAGTTTTCTCACACTTTTGCATACAAACAGATCACCCAATGCTTTTAAATCCTGTTTCCTGAGAGCTGGAGTCAGGAAAAGAGATTGTGTAATTTTGACACACTCCTGGTTGAGGATGATGCTTTTCCTTGAAACTGATGCTACTTTTATTTTATGAAAAAATTATAACATGTATATAAAATACTTAACACTGTCTAAAATACAAAAAAAGGAATATATAGAAGCTGCTAGTTAGCTATCATACTTTCAAGAGAACATATGTAGAATGAATTCTATTAAAGATTAATTACCAGGCCCGTTATCATTTCGTGTATAGGTTTTCTCTTTCTCTCATTTTCCACCTTTTGTTTTATGTGCCAATCTCCATAATTATTAAGTTTTATCTGAAGAGTTTTCTTCATTTCCTGTTGTATTACTTATCAAGAAAATCTAGCTATTTTGGGAGAGAGTTAACCTTGGACACATCCTTAACATTCCTTGTTTTTTTTTTTTTGTTTCTTTCCCTACCCTCAGACATGGGTGCAGCAAGTACTTCCAAACAAACAAAGGAAAGGATGTTCTTAGTGATTGTCGTTAAAATTTTCAGATATTCACATAAAATGCATTGATATTTTACTTTAGGAGTCTTTATTTTTTCATACTTTTCTCTTTTTTTTTTTTTTTTGGCTATGCTGGGAATTAAACCTAGGAGCATTTTTACAATTTTAGCTACACTCCAGCTTTTTTGTTTTCTTTCTTATTTTGAAACAGGGTCTTACTAACTTGCCAGGAGCTTCTCTAAGTTACTGAGACTGGCTTCAAACCTTTGATTCTCCTGAATCAGCATCCTAAGTACAGAGATTACAGGTGTGCACCACTAAGACTGGCTCTTAAACTGCTTAATATTCTTTTATGGAAAGCCTAAAAGTCGAAAAGAAGTCATGGAATTCAATGTGGAAATTGCTCTTCTTAAATAGCTCTAAGCAGAGGTAACTTAAATATTCCTTTTGCATTACAAACCAGGGGTTGTGATAAGTATTTCTTTCTTATAATATTAGGTAAACATTTTTTTTTGTAGTATTTGTGATTGACCCAGCCTTATTTTTTATTTTGGACGGGGTCTCACTAAGCTATGAAAGGCATCACTAAGTAGCTGAGGCTATTCTTGAACCTGTGTTCCTCCTATCTTAGCCTCCCGAGTACTGGGATTATAAGCATATGCCACCATGTCCAGCTGAGTAAATATTTTTTATGTATTTTCTGGTTGCTTTCATGTTTTCTTCTGGGTCAGTTTTTTTTTTTTTCTGATTTTATGTGCAGAATAAAATACAGCTAAGATCAACATACAGATGTGTCCAACTTTCCTAAAGAGTTTTGTGATTCACCTTCGTCTCATATTTTGTTAGTTTTCCTCTTGCAATGACATGTGAAGTCTCTTTGCTCCAGTATCATACTTTTTTTGACAATAATTTGTGTGTGTGTGTTTTCATATGCTTTTATCATCATAATGTATATCATGTTGACATTGACATACATGCACACAGCACTTGGTGACAATAATTTGAATAAGCATGTCAAATGTGTAATATTTTGTGTTACTCTATGACTTTTAGAAACATTATCCTCCCCCCTAAAAATGGTAATTTCATTTTCCTATTCATGTGTTTCTCGTATAATTTTTATATATTAAGACCCTGATATCAATGGTGATTCAAAATGTACACAAAAATGAAAAATAACATAAAAATTATCTGCTGTGATGCCAAGCTAACAAGAGTATCAACTCTCCTTTCTACTTCCTTTGTTAGCTAATTAAACTATTTAAGAACCAAGTTCCTAAATTTGTAATCATTATAAATACCTCACTGAAAAGTTTTGATGGTATTAAAATATTTAAATATATTCTTTCTGAAATATTTAACTATCAAGCCAATTTTAATCACAAACACTCTATGTTGTACAAAATCTATCTCTTTCATTGCAGACATTTGTGTGTATGTGTACAGGAGGAACTACTCAAGAAATACCTTTTGTCTCTTCTTGCACCTCTGCCTCCCACATAATCCTTGGACTAAACTGAAGCTCACAACTGTCCCTGACTTTCTATGTCATCCTTTATTAGGATCTGGAAAGACTTCTGACATTCATGATTATATTACTCTGACATCCTTCCACATCCTGAGGCAGGATAAGGAAATAAAAACAGTACTCACCTTGAATGACTTGTATGTTAAAAATCATCTATTTATTAATAATTGTGGATAAATAATAGAAAGTAAAAGCAAATTAAACTCCACAGTTATCTTCAAGAAGGCATATGCTAGGTTACTATATTTAGGATGTTTATTTATTCCGGTTCTTCTTGATCTAACCAAGACATGATAAACGAAAAACAAAATATGAGACATTCTTTCATAGTACAAGTAAGGGCAAATGGGCCATAAGCCTCATTCATTATATCTGTTTAAGCATCACTGTTCAGAGAAATTTAAAGAAACATTTCTTCATTGCTCCATGTCTGCCATAGAACTTGTAGCCCAGCATACTCTCAGAAAAAGGTGTCAGGATTCAGGAAATCTATTTACTTCGGATTGTGAAGTTTAAGGAAGTATGACCAGAAGTTATTAGCCTTTCTCTCACTGTAACTAGAGATTTATATAAAATAAAACTGCAATATGCAAGATCACTGACTTTCATTAACTTAATGCCCATGGTTGCTTATTGATACACTGGAGGACACGTCTCAGAATGCACAACACTATATATCCTAAAAAACATAAACTTAGTTGAATTCCATAGAGTTTATGCATGAGGTCAATTCATTTTCTGGGAGGTTAAGAACTTTGGTCATACATACATTAGATACATAAATCTTACATGTAATAAATGTTACCACACATCAATATACCAGGAAAACATGAAATAATAATAATAATAATATTTAAAAAAGAATGATAAATATATAACAGTGAGTACAAACATTGATTCAATGGAAAGGAACAGATTACAATAAGTGAGAAGTTAATCCAAAAGTAGTATGTAAAATTAAAGACATAAAAGGGATTGGGAAGTTATAGTGAAGTTGACAGAAGAAACATAAGGACAAAAATATTGATTGCTATAGAGTAAGGAAGAAGTGGGAAATTTAATTAGAAAAATAGTCAGACTTAATTATAAATAAAATAAATAAATTTATAGCATTTAATGAATTTAGGATGCCAACAATGTCTAACAGTAAATATTATTCTCAGGGTTGAAAATCTGCCAATGGTATGTAAACTTCAGTAAAAGACAAGACTCAATTTCAGAGCATTCCGTTTATTAAAAACTACTGGGAAGGCTAGAAACAATTTGAAATTTACTATTTAAAAATACTAGAACTACCAAAGGAGCATAGACTTGCAGGATTGGATTCTGCTGAAAAAAGAAGGCAGGAGGTCAAGCTAGTATTTGATGCTGTTTTTCTTCTTAAGAAAAAAAAAAATTCTATTTGAAAGCAAAGAGAGGCTAAGAAGCTAAGAAGGAATTTCTCATTGATCTGAGTGTGGAGATGGGCAGGAATTCAATGTCTGGGGAAAATGGTCCCAGAGAAACACTTTAGGCTTTCATTTAAGAATCTAGGCTTAAAGGTGAATTGAAAATAAACCAAACAGAGCAAAGAATAGGACCTAGATTGAAGGAAATTCCAAACCCAGGTTGGCTGACAGAAACAAAATAAATCATCTTTGAGAGAATATTGGATCCTCAAAGAGCATTAAAATACCTATACATTTTTATTACTCAATATGAAATGATGAAATGAACAAAAGTCAAAATTGACAAAACTCAGAGAAAAATGAAGAAAATATAAAGAAAACCTCTGGAAATTAAGATGCAGAACTTAAAAATATTGTATTTATAAAATCTTAAAGGTATTGTATTTATAAAATCCCTCCCATTAGACACTAGACACAGAAATATCATTCCAAATGTAATTATAAAAAGTTAACTGATACAGATTATTGATGTAAATGTGGAAAGTTAATTCATATAAGCTGTTTTGTTCTTCTTTTGCATGTTAAAATAAAGAAACCGGGTGTGGTGGCACAGGCTTGTAATTCCAGCATTTGGGAGGCTGAGACAGGAAGATCACAGGTTGACAGCCTTAGCAAAGTAGTGAGATTCTCAGCAATCTAGGGAGACCTTGATTCAAAAACAGGAAATGAAAAAGGGCTTAGGGTGTAGATCCAATATAGAATGCTCCTAGGTTCAATCTCTAGTACTATCAAAAATGAATAAATGAATAAATAAATAAACATTTTTTCATTTAAGAACAGCACTAAATGTAAAATAAGAAAATAGAAAGATTATATGTGTGAGAATGTAATCAGATCTTTTATTTTTCTTTTTTAATGTAGTTATGCATCTTAATGAGGTACAGCTGGTAGAGGTATATATACACACAGCACTCATTAAACTTAACCCTTTTCAATTCCTACTCTATTCCCTCCCCTCCTTCTCCTGTTCAGCTTACTGACTTTGATATTTTTGTTAATGTAAATCTTAATCAGATCTTGTTTATCAAAGGAATAGCTTGACTTAAGCTCTCTTTTGTAAAACCACCATTTTGTGCACTTATATTATTTTCTTTCAGTTTCCATCTCCTGAGAATTGTAAGTGCCAACCCCTCCCCCAGAATCCCCTTCAGCCAATAGCGTAAGTGTGAGTATGCTCCCACCAATAGGAGTTCAGCACAGAGGCCTCTTGCTGAAAATGAAATACTCAGCAGTTCTCCATCCTGTTGTTCTTGTTTACCTCACTTTAGTGGTGGCAGGATCTCTTTTTATAAAAGGTAAACTCACCTTGCCAACCTGTGTCCCTTGTTACCACCCCATGGAAATTTATTTCTAACATATGCAATATACATACCTTGTAGCGGTCTCATATATGCAGTGCATAAATCTATAGAAAATAACCTACTTACGAATAAAAAGATAGAACTACAATAAAAAAATGGAGACTAGAACATGAAGGTAATTTCATATATATTTGCAGTCAATGACACAAATAGGTTGAGTAACTTTTTATTCATCAAGCAAAAATAAAAAATACTATAGCTATTATACAGTCATCAGAATGGCCAATCTGAGAAAGACTGAGAGTATCCTTTATGGCAAAGTTCTGGAGCCAATAATATTCTCATACATTTCTTGTGGGACTGTGTAAAAATTAATACTTCTTAGAAAGAGTGGTAGGAGCTATTAAAATTTAATGAAATGATTTATGGTGACCCAGCAATTTTATTCTCTCTCTCTCTCTCCATATATATATATATACACCTTTCTCCTTTATGCAATAATATTTTTACAAAAAGACAAAAGAATTTACATTGCTGCTTGTTTGTAATATCAAAACCTTGGAAACAAAATGAATTGTGGTAGGTATGTTCAATAAAATATGACATCATAATGAAAATAACAAATTTCATTTTCATAGAATAAAAGGGATAAATCTCACACATATCATGGTTAGTAGAAAAAGTCAATATACAAAAACATCCAGTCATTTTATTTAATTAAAGTTTAAAGCTAGACACTTAAAATTGTTTCACCCATATGTATCATAGTTCACTGAATAATTATTAGTTTTACTTTATCAGGGATACTTTATAGAAAAATTATCTTTTAACATTGATAAAAAAAAGTACTTTTCCTAACACAACACAGAAGGAAGCATGATAATTGAAAACCATTTGAATTGTGGAAAAGTTGAATTATATTTGGAACTTAATCTGATGACTGGGAGAATGGTTAAGGATTTAAAGGAACTGCTTAGTAAAATTCCATTGTGTACATATCCCATAGTTTTGTAATCCATTCATCTGTCAATGGACATCTCAGCTGCTTCCATAGTTTGGCAATTGTAAATTGTGCAGCTATAAACATAGATACACATGCATCGGTCTGATAGTTTGGTTTCCATTCTTTTGGGTAGATACCCAGAAGTGGTATTGCTGGGTCATATGTTAGGTTCACTCTCATTCATCTGAGGGTCCTCCATGCTGTTTTCTACAGTGGTTTCACAAGTTTGCAATCCCACCAACAATGTATTAGGGTTCCCACTTCACACCCTCGCCAGCAGGTGTTGTTGTTCGTGTTTTTTATGATTGCCATTTTTATTGGAGTTAGGTGAAATCTCAGGGTAGTTTTGATTTGCATCTTCCTGATTGCCAATGATGTAGAACATCTCCTCATACATTTATTGGCCATTTGTATTTCTTCTTTTGTGAAGTGTCTATTTAAAAAAAAAATAAAAGGAACTGCTTTTTACTACCTCAGATTTTATAGCATAGATGTTATTGCCTTCTGCAAAATAAAGAATTATTTGCTAGGCGGGAATTTCTTATTCTTGTTTTTATCCCAGCACAATCGATTTATCAAAATTTAAAAAGAAAAAAGCAAGAATATTTATACTAGGAGATTTCAATCATTTGCCAACGTCTGCAAAGTCTGATGCATGCTTTGGCATTCCTCTGGGGAGTTCTTTCACATCTCTACCCTCTGCTCACAGTCACCTTGCTCTAACTTACTATCAGCAGCTGCGAACCTAATCTGTGTGCATCCATCTTCGGAACATGATCAGCCTTGTAGAGCTGGGTTACAGCTAACACGACATCCAGGCTGATGGATGGACTACATCTCACCACCTCACTGTGTCGATCTTGTCTTGCCATGTGATGTAAAGTCTAGTTCATAGATTACTGATGAGACTACTCTGGAAACTGAATGAATGTCCGTGGCAAGTTCAACTATGAAAGCCATAAAGAGGAGGGACAGCCCCATCACTCTGAAGATCTGGAGGTTGATGACACATAGATGAAAAATTATTGGTCCATGTATTTTTCTAAAGTTAGAGACCTGTTTTATTTCAAAGATAGTGCTTCACTGCATTGTGCTAAAACATGTTTCAGTTGTTTATTTATATATATCTCAAAGTCATATGGTAGCTAGCCAGCAGATATTAGTTTGGGGTATGATATTACTATTTTGAAGGCTAGTCCATTTATAAGAAAGTTTCTTTTAACTTGTGCATTTACTAGACTTAACTGAACTGAATTCTTTATCATTGAAAATTCTAATGGCATTCCACTATTGCCTATTTCCCGCTGGGCTGGAAAAGAATGGCCTTTTGTTATGAAAAAATGCTCTTGATTCTGTGTAGAAAAGAAAGGTACAATTCTATGGTGATGCAATTTACATTAACAACATAGATGAGCCTGTAACTGTTCTCCCATTAACATTGTTGTTTTTCCTCTCTTCACCATTTTCTTAAAAGTCCACCTTAAGGTTTGAATATTTTGTGCTTGTCTCCAAACAAAATGTGTTTCTTTTTATAAAATTCACTTATGTCACTTGAACTGTTATTCTGGGTAAGGAAATGGTGAGGAAAAAAGTCATTTCTATTTTCCCCTAAAGGCATTTTATTCATGAGCAAAGACTAAATGGCAAAATCATATTTCTTCTATAAGTTTGTGTGTGAGGATAAATGTTACTTTACTTATAAGAAATAACAGGTGATACTGAAAGTTGTAGCTAATTTGGTCCAATATAAAAATGTCCAGTTGAAGTAAAGTAGGTTCTTTTTCTTACTATAGATTATTCCAAAAGTCACTTTTAAAAACACATTACTAAAATGTAAAATAATTTTATTTTATGTATGATATACATGTTTGTATGCAATATAAAACTAAAAGATATTTAGAAAATATGTTTCAATAGATTTAGAAAAATAGGAATTATGAATATGTACATATGTATATATATTAATAGGTATGGTTTTGTATGTGTGTGGGTTTTGTATTTGTGTGTGTCTGTGTGTGTATATGTATGTATGTATGTATGTATATATATATATATATATATATATATATATATATATATATATATGCTTGGCAGCAAAAATAGAAAGGAAGAGATGGATTGAATTGTTTTTAATATAATAGAATTAGTTTAATATAGAATATAATTCAGAGAGAATATGATTTGGTACACTTTATTTTATTTATTTATTAATTAATTTATTTATTTTGGCACTGGGTATTGAATGCAGGGGTCTTCTACCTCGACCTAAACCCCCAACTTTTTTTTTTTTTTTTTGAAGAGTGTCACACTACATTGCTGAGGGTCTCTTTAAGCCCATAGGCTGGCCTCAAACTTGCATTCCTCCTGAATTTTATTACCCTTTTAGGCAGAAGTCTTAGACAAGTGCTCTTGACCCCCTTGACTAAATGCCAACAGGGCACCTCATAACAACCAGAATATGGGAAGGAATTATAACTACTATTATCTGCTTCTGCAATCTGCTTTGCTGCACATGGGATAAGGAATCCACCTTGGCCACAAGATAGCATCTAAGTAAAATATGTTGTCAGTTCTGAAGGAACACCTAATGTTTGTCAAACCATGTAATAAGAGAACAGCAAGATGGCGCTTGAGAGAAATAGCACATCTTAGGAGCTGTAAAACTCAAAACCCAATTGCTATAAAAGCAACATCTTGAATGAAGGAAAAAAGAAGCAGAAAATTGAACACAATGAAAAATTGAACTGTGGTGTTAAAAAAAAAAAAAAAAAAACAGAAAGCAGAACAGGAAAGATCAAAGTGTCCCACCAACCCACCAGATTGGCACTGGCAGCCAGCTGTGCCATCCTAATCCACTAGTATGGTGCTGGGACAAATAACACAGCAGCATATAAAAGACTTCCTGCAAAGCTAGGGGCTAGATGTGGAGTAAGTGGTTACTGATCTCCACATTGTAAGCAGACAGCACCTTCCTACATGTTCAACATAGACCCAAAAACCCAGACACCTGGCTCAAATTTGCAGCAGCAGCATTTCAGCTCACCTCTCTGTCCAGAGCCAGAGCAATGCTCATTTGTAAGTTAACAGCATAGCTGAAGGGGCTCCTGAAAAAAGAGTAGACTCTCAAAGGTTAAGACTCTGTGGCCCACCCCTGTAGTGGTTGAATAGGAGCTGAAGCCCAGGAGGAGCCCAGAACACAGGGCACAGAGACATTACAGGGCCCTCGGAGAATGCCCCATGATTACACTAGGCACCTGCACCTGCATAGGCAAAGAGAGAGAGAGAGTCAGACACAGGGCCTGGGTAAAGCTCAGGACTTGGGGCTTACACTGTGTCCAGCTCTGGTGAAACCTGCCACCTGCATAGATAGAGAAGAGCTCAGAGACTCAAGCACGCAGTGGAAGAGGCATCGGCAGCACTCAGTGCCTGCACTGACACAGACAGACATCAGGCCAGAGTCATAATCACTGCAGAAAACTCCACAGCGGTTCTACAAACTAATACCACAACTATAGGAGAACGAGCAAATAAGAATGATTGGAGCAGGCTCAAAAACCTACTGCAGTGAGTATACATTAAAGGGCTGAAAATATTGAAGCTGACCCAAGAGGACTACGGAGACCAAGTCTGCTCTGCACTTGCATATTTGCAGGGTTTTTTTCCTTGCTTTATTTTTGTTTTGTACTGTGCTATTTTATGTTTTTGTTTGTTGGGTTGGTGGATAGTTGTTGTTGTTTTTTTTTTATTTTTTGTTTGTTTGCTGTCTTTCCCATTCATTTTACAAGTCCCCCCCTTCCTATTTATATTATTCTCTTTGAAACAATTTTCTCTATTCTTCTTTCTTTTTTTCTCTTTGTCTTATATTAAATCCATTTCATATCACTAACCTAAAAACTGCATTGTCTTCTGGAATCTCCCCCATATAGTCACTATCTCTAATCTCTACCATATATTAATTTATGACAGTCAACACTCAAACTCTCATTCTACTCCATCACATCCTCTTCTTTACCCTACTCTTGCACTAATCACTGTGGCTTCTCCCCACTCACCCAAGCTTCATCATTGAAGACAACTCAACTTGCCCTTGTATGTACAAGCTGATACCTCTAAATCTCTGCTGCTGAGATTAGACCAGAGAAGTGAACCACTGGAAGGGACTGCTGACACAAAGGGTAAACTTACCACAGCTAATAGAAGGAATAGCTCAATACCTCACATATCAAGGCTCAAAAACACATAGCACACAAACTGTTCTGCTCATGCTTCTGAGCCAAATGACCATAATGGATGTGGCATACAGGATCATGGACCTCAACACCTGAAACCCATTACATCACCACTGCAACTGGCAGAGGAGCCCCAGAGCAAACACAGCTCAGTATGAGGTACTATACAGAGAAAGAAAAGAGAAATAAGAAATCTACAGATTGAGAGAAAGCTAGCAAAAGTAGCAAAGATACAAACTTAAGAAAATGGAAATCATGGGAAGGAAGAGTAACAAAGAAACAGTGAACATTCACAACCCTCAAATAAAAGAATCCACCAACACAGAATTGCAGAGATTGCCAAAAGAACAATTCAGGTTTTTAAGAGTAGAAATGATACAGGATTTCTGAAAAGAATTCAGAGAGAGTCTGAAAGAAATAAAGGATTAAATAAAGAATCTGACACCCTAAACAGGAATAAAAAAGAGCCATGAAGGAAGTGAAGGATGTGAAAGATATAATAATTGAAGTGAAGGAATAAATACAAACTAAACACAGTAGATTAGACCACATGGAAAATAGGTTTTCACCCTTTGAAGATGATCACTCCAAAAATGAATGCATGGTATACAATTTAGAAACAACAATTTGACAACATTAATTGGACACTGACAAGATTTGGGCCAATTTTTAAAGAAGCTAAACTAAGAATCGTAGCATAGAAGAGGGAATAGAATTTAGAACTAAGGAATCAACCAACTTTTCAAAGAAGTATTATCAGAAAATTACCAAACATAGAAAAAGAGGTTGATTTACAAATACAGGAAACATATAAAACCTCCTTTAAGCAAGGTTAGAGAAAAGGTTCACCATGTCACATAATAATCAAACTGACTAATGTAGATGCCAAGGAGAGAATCTTAAAGGCGACAAAAGTAAAAGACCAAGTGACATTTAGAGGCAAACCACTCCAGACCTTCCAAACAAAGTCATGAAAGCCAAGAGGGACTGAGGTAAAAGTAAGGGATAAAAAAGGTGATATTACCCCCAACAGTGTGGAAATCCAGAGGATGATCAGAAATTGATTTAAAAAACTATATTCCAACAAAATAGAAAATCTTGAAGAAACTGACAAATTTATAGACACATACAACCTTCCTAAATTGAGTCAAGAAGATATAGAAAACATAAATGAACCAATAGCAATCAAAGAGATTGAAGCAGTAATAAATAATTTATCACCAAACAAAAAGGACCAGATGTTGTTTCAAATGAATGTTATAAAACCTTCATAGAAGAGCTAATCCCAAGACTCCTCAATCTATTCCATGAAACAGAAAGAAATAAGACCATACCAAACATATTTATGAAGCCAACATCACATTAATACCAAAGCCAAGTAAAGACAGCTCAAGAAAACTATATGACTATATCATTGATGAACATAGAGGCAAAACTGCTAAATTAAATACTAGCAATGAGCATTCAAAACCACATCAAGAAAATTATACACTATGACCAAGTTGGGTTCATTCCAGGGATGCAGGCTGGATCAACATATGGAAAACAATCTATGTAATTCATCACATAAACAGAATAAATGACAAAAATCACATGATCATTTCAATATACGCTAAAAAATCATTTGATAAAATCCAAGACCCATTCATGCTAAAAGCACTGCAGAAAATTGGAATAGAAGGAACATATCTCAACATCATAAAGGCAATATACAATAGGCCTATAGCCAACATCTTATTAAATGGGAAAAATTGCAAGAGTTCCCACTCAAAACAGAAACAAAACAAGGATGTTCACTATCACCACTTCTGTGCAATATAGTACTTGAAAGTCTAGTCAGAGCAATAAGACAAGAGAAAAAAATCAAAGAATACAAATAGGAAGGGAAGGACTAAACCTGTTCCTATTTGCAAATGACATGATATTCTACTTAGAAGACCCAACAAACTCAACCAAAAGACTTATGGAACAGATCAACAAATTCAGATAAGGGGATACAAAATCAATCTTAAAAAATCAGAAGTTTTTTTCTGTATGCCAACCATAAATCCACTGAAAAAGAAATACAGAAATCAATTCCATTCATGATATTGCCCCCCAAAATAAAATACCTAGGAATTAACCTAACCAAGGAGGTTAAAAAAAAAACCTCTACAAGGAAAATGGTAAAACATTGAAAAAAAGAAATCAAAGAACCTCAGAAGATGGAAAGATTTCTCATGTTATTGTATAGGTAAAATCAATATCATAAAAAATGACCATTCTCCCAAAAGTGTTCTACAGATTCAATGAGATACCCATTAAATTACCAAGGTCATTCCTCATAGACATAGAAAAATTCATCCTTAAATTCATTTTAAACAACAAAAAGCCCAGAATAGCCAAAGTATTTCTCAGCAACAAGAACCACACAGGAAACATCACAATATCTGACTTTAAAATATACTTCAAAGTCATGGTAATAAAAACAGCATCATATTTGGCACAAAACAGATACATAGACGAATGGAGTAGAATAGAAGACTAAGAGACAAATTTGCACACTTACGGCCAGTTGATTTTCTTCAAAGGAGCCAAAAACATAAACTGGAAAAAAGACAGCCTCTTTACAAAATCGTGTTGGCAAAACTGGTAAAATATATGCAGAAAAAAATGGAAATAAACCTTGAATTGCCTCAACCTGCACAAGAGTCAATTCTGGAAGTCAGACCAGAGATCTAGCAGCTACTTGAAGAAGGCATAGATCAAACACTCCTACACATAGACACAGGCAAAAATGTTCTCAACAAGACCCAAAGGCGCAATCATTTAAAAGGAAGATCAAAACATGGGATTGCATTCAATGAAGATCTTCTATGCAACAAAGGAAACTATCAAGAACCTCAACAGAAGCTGGCTGTGGTGATGGACACTTGTAATTGTAATCCCAGTACTTGGGAGGCTGAGACTGGAGGATATGGGTTAGCAGCAGCCAGCTTCAGCTACTTAGTGAGGCCCACTGCAACTTAGTGAGACCCTGTTTCAGATAAAGAATAAAATAAAAAAAATGTGGCTGGGGGTGTAGCTTGGAGGTAAAATGCCCCCGCGTTTAGCCCCTAGTATAAAAAAAAAAAAAAAAAAAAAAAAAAAAAAAAAAAAAAAAAAAAAAAAAAAAAAAAAAAAAAAAAAAAAAAAAAAAAAAAAAAAAAAAAAAAAAAAAAAAAACTCAACAGAATGGGGGAAAAATTGCCAAAAGAGGACTAATATTAAAGAACTCAAGAAATTCACCACTAAGAAAATAAATATACAATAAAAAATGGGCAAGTGAACTAAATAGACACTTCACAAAAGAAATACAAATGGTGGATAAATGCATGAGGAAATTTGCAAAGTCATTTACAATCAGAGAGTTGCAAATCAAAACTACCCTGAGATTTCACCTAACCCCAATTAGAATGGCAATCATTTAAAAACAGAAACAATAAATACTAGTGAGGGTGTGGATAAGTGGGAACCCTAATACATTGTTGGTGGGATTGTAGATTAGTGCAACCACTTTGGAAAACAATATGAAGAATCCTCAGACAAATGGAAATGAATCTACCATATGATCCAGCAATACCACTTCTGGATATCTACCCAAAATAATGAAACCCAAACTACCAGACTAATACATGTGTATCTATGTTTATAGTTGCACAGTTCACAATTGCCAAACCATGGAACCAGGCACGATAAAAGCCAACAGGGGAATGATTAGAACACTGTAGAATATGTACACAAAGGGATGTTACTCAGCCATAAAGAATAACAAAATCATGTCATTTACAGGGAAATGGATGGAACTGGATAAAATCATGTCAAGTGAGTTTAGTCAGTCACAAAAAGTAAAAAATGGGATGCTCTTCCTACTATGTGGCAGCTAGGGAGAAGGTGGGTCATAGGAGGAACCCTAGACAGAGAAGGAGAAACTTTAAATGAGGAAAGAAGGTGACTTAGCTGAAGGTTATGGGGGGGGCCACCCTAATGCACATGATGTACATTCACTAACTTATTAAAGTCAGTCACTAAATGTGAAGTCAATCACATGTGAAGGAGTGAGGAGGGAAGGAATAGGGCAGGAATAGGGGAAGGGTTAAATGAGAGCTGTGTGCATGCAGGTATGCCTCTACCAATTTGTACCTCACAAAGATGTATGATTACAATGTACCAATAAAAAATACTAAAAAAAAGTGATGGTTTTTATATCCATGAAAACCTTACTTTTTCATACCCCCAACTCTGTGACCAGGTAGTATAAAAGATGACTAAAACTGACACTCAGGAAGGAAGTACCCTGGAGTACTGTCTGCCCCAGATGGCCAGAATAAAGTGACCTTTTTGGCAGTATGGAGTCTGGTGTATCTCTGTGTGTTACCTCGAAACACTCCTGCCTCACTCTCTCAAATACTAGGATTACAAGCCTGCATCATCTCCATGACTTAGAATGTATTATTTAGAAAGCAAGATACTTTAACATTCCCTCAGGTTGAATAAAATTTAGAGAAAATATATATGATCTTCCTTTTTTTAAAGGAATTATTTTAAAAGATATATAATTGCAAATTCATTCTCTTCCCCTTGTGAGATATGTACAAACCTCCTGGAAAGCGTTATACCCTGTTTTGTATGCAGGGAATGTCTTTCTTAAGGAACTGGAAGTAATTTCTTAAAAGTGTAAACATCAGGAAAGATAGAGACCTTATCTCCCAGTTTTGGGGGGAAGGTAAGAATCTAACATTGATTATTGCCGATTAACAAACGCAGAAAGCCTAACCACAGAGGAAAACACCTGTCAACTCCACATGCTACACTTCCAGTTGATCAGATCATTCCCTACAGCAGGCCCTCCAGTACTTTTCCGTGAGCTTATCCCAGCATTTAAAGTCCTCCTGCCTTTTGTTTCAGTAGACTTGAATTCAATTTCTCCCCCTTAAATGCATTAGTTTTGAATAATGTGCTCCTTGCCTATACCTCTGGTACAAACTCTTTTTGACATTAGCTATACAGTGTATTTGTTACTGGAGTGTCCTAGATAGAGGCCCCCCTTTGGGGTACCAACAAATCCAGCTTTGCCACTCACTCCAAAGAATGAAGGGAAAAATTAATGGTAAAAATCAGAAAACTTGGATCAATGTGGACATATTTGGAGGACAAGGTGAGACCAAGCCCTGCAGGAAAGGTACTAACATGAGTTATAGGTTTAAGCTCAAGAAGAATTAGGAGGGGATCTTGAGACATGTGTATCATTAAATAGTCTTGGTCAAATTGTGTCCCACTTGATCAATATCTCAGTTCTGGTTCTAAGGGGTGACTCCAGAAAAATCCTTATCCCTTGAGGGGGCAATCTTCATTTGCTGCTCAGGATAACAAGTCTAGCAGCCATTTTAAATCCCTATAAAATTACAGCTTTTGCTTAAAGATTCAGTCTCAAGGTTGATCTCTCTACCAAGCTCTGAGGGTCTAGAATAGGATATTGTAAAAGCTTGTAGTTGAATATCCCTGGGACTCTTGAAAATACTTTAGTTATTCTTATCTTGATGACCTCTATCCTGAAGGAGAGGAGATAGATTAGGTAAATTTAATGCCAATAAACCGTGTATTGCCAGTTTTTAGATGAATGCTCCTTAAATGTGCAGAACTGAGCAGGAATCTAAAGCTGGTTACAAAATGAAGGCAAAGATGCTAAGCTTTATACTGCTCTTAGTTACTCATTGGGCAGCTGCAGGCTCAAATGAAGAGTCAGTGTGCTTTTATTAAAAGCAACTTCTAACTCCTCCTTACATACTCAGAAGCAAAGCAGGATTCTATTTTGTTTTATAATGGGTGAAAGCTTTATGTTATATAATAAATTTAATCTGCCATTGAGCTACAGATTCCAGATTTCAACCGTAACACATATTTTTTAATTAAGCTTCATGTTTCCTCTTCTATGTGCCTGGTGATAACGCCAGGCAAAATATAAAATTTAGTCAATATATTCTTTTTTTTTTTTTTTTTTTTGCGGTACTGGGGATTGAACTCAGGGGCATTCTATCTCCGAGCTACACCCCCAGCCCTATTTTTTATTCTTTATTTTGAAACCGAGTCTCACTAATTTGTGGAGTGCCTCACTAGGTAGCTGAGGCTGGCCGCGAACCCGGATCCTCCGGTCTCAGCCTCCCGAATGCTGGGATTACAAGCGTGCGCCACCAGCCCGGCCTGATCAATATATTCTAATAATCTAGTTATAACCCAGCCTTGACACTCAAAATCATGTGAAAGAAGATTATCAAAAGAAATAATACCTTATTTTTTTTAACTATGTTCCATTTAAGAAAATCTTTTATATTAGTAAAGGATACCATAACTATTATAAAAATGATATATATATCAGATTGTGGAAACATTTCCAATATTTGCTCTTTTTGCATAACCATATGACCACATAAGGGAAATCTTGTTTGTTTTCTTTTGTGTGTGTGTGTGTGTTGTTATTCGTTTTTGTTCTTTTGAAGCATACCAGAGGAAAATCACTCAAAATAGCATATAGAAATTCTATTTTGAGTATGCTATTTTGAGTATGGCTTGTTACATTATTTCTGGAAATCACTGTCTTACGAAGATTGAGTAGTACAGTTTGTTAGCCACAGAAGTTAAATATATGCAACAGGCAGTTCGTTGTTAGTGTAAATATAAATTAATGTGAATGTGACTACAAAATATAATAGTAAACAAACAGCCATAAAGAAATATCACAGTATACTTAGACATTGATGAAATTTTATGAAATATTTCCACTTTAAGTCTAAAATATGATAATTTTACATAATGCTATTGAGTAAGTAGTGCTATACTAAAGAAAGATTCATGAAAAGTAACTGCCATGGGTACATTTAGGAAGCAAAAGATCAAGAAATATAATATTCATAATGAGTTAAATATTACAATTATAAAGGGGTCTTTTTCATACAAAATATTTCTGGTAGCTTTATTTGTAATCACCAAAAACTGGAAAAATCATTAGTCAATATTGAATAAGTAGATAAGCTGTAGTGCATGTACACAGTGAAGTTCTACTAGACAGCAAAATGTAAAGACTATTGATAGACGACAGCATGGATGATTCACAAAGGCACTATAGCAAATAAAATACGTTTGTCTCAAAACGACACATGGTTAGCTGATTGAGTCCACTTAAACTTTATTTTAGAAAATTTACAACAGAGTACAGACCAGTGGTTGCCAGGAGCTAGTGACAGGGAAGATGGTTGGCTGAAAAGGGTCGTGAGGAATTTCTCTATCTTGATTGTGATGGAAGCTACACAGCTATAAGGAATTTTCATTCTTCACAGAATTATATAGTATAAAGTGTAAATTTTACTTTTATGTAAATGCTGTCACAAACTTTAAAGTTATTTTTTTTTTTTTTTTTTTTGCGGCACTGGGGATTGAACTCAGGGGCATTCTACCTCCGAGCTACACCCCCAGCCCTATTTTTTATTCTTTATTTTGAAACCGAGTCTCACTAAGTTGCAGAGTGCCTCACTAGGTAGCTGAGGCTGGCCTCGAACCCGGATCCTCCGGTCTCAGCCTCCCGAATGCTGGGATTACAAG
>PVLC010001993.1:0-63101 GCA_004027655.1 Graphiurus murinus
CCAAGATGTCCATCAACAGATGAATGGATTACAAAACTATGGGATATGTACACAATGGAATTTTACTCAGCCTTAAAGAAGAACAAAATCATGTTATTTGCAAGGAAATGGAAGGAACTGGAAAACATTATGTTAAGTGAGATTAGTCAGTCACAAAAAGTTAAAAATCAAATGCTCTCCCTAATATGTGGAAGCTAGGAAGAAAATGGGACATAAGAGGGACTCCAGATGGAGAATTCTTAGGTGAACAAAGAATTTGATTTAACAGACGGTGATGGAGGGAGGTGGGGACACCCTAATGAGCATGATGTACTTACAAGATCACATCAAAGTCAATCACTAAACTGACCTTGAGAAGGAGGGAGGAGGAGGGAGGGGGGTGGAAATTGGGGAAGGGTTAATGAGAAATGTGTGCATGGATGTCTTTACCTATACTATATACTATACTATATACTATATACTTCGTTGTACCCAACAAAGATGTGTGATTATCCCTGTTGTACCCAAGAAATGTATAAAAATCCATGCTAAAAAAAATAAAAAATTAAAAAAAATTCATTGTGATCTTAAATCCCTTCTTTTCTATCATCTTCATTCAAGTCCTAACGCCTGATGACCTACTGACAAATCTCTAACATCAGCAGTGATTTACCAATATAGGAAGCATAACTTTTAAAATCTGACTTTCAAAGCCTTCATAATCTAAATTGTAGCTAAATCTCATCTTTCCTAGAGGGTTCTTCCTTTAGCAATTCAAGAAGCCTGTCAAAATTCAAATTCTTTCAAAGTCCATCTCAACTTCCACCTAAAAAAGACTTGTTGGGAACTGGGCATGATGATGTACTCCTGTAATCCCAGCACTTGGGAGGTTGAGAAAGGAGAATCATAGGTTCTAGGACAGCCTCAGCAAGTACCAAGACTCTCAGTAACCTAGTGAGACCCTGTTTCAAAATAAAAGTAAAAAAAAAATGTAGCTGGAGGTAGAATGTCCCTGGGTTCAATCCTCAGTACTAAAAAAAAAAGGCTTGTTGGAAAAATTATTCTCTCCTTCTATTTCCTGGTAGTATATCACCTGAATATGTTAGAACATTAATCATGAACCAAAGTCTATGGTAGTGCAAGCCTGTAATCATAGTACTTGGGAGGCTAAGACAAGAAAGATTGCAGGTCCAAGGACAGCCTCAGCAATTAGCAAAATCAGCAACCTAGCAAAATCATTTCAAAATAAAACAATAGGGCTTGGGGGTGTAGCTCAGAGGTAGAATGCTCTGGGTTCAATCTCCAGTATAATAATGATGATGATGATGATGATGATGATAATAATAATAATAATAAAGGTAATAATTTGTGTATTTTCCTGTTATGCCAATTTTATCAAGGTCAAGCCAAATGGTACACTGAGAATGAACACAGAATATCTTTATGTATGTATACTTGTCCATTTGTGCCATGCATTGCTTATGTCCATTTCCTTGGTTTCACTGGAAGAGCAGATGTGGGGGCTCAGAGGAAGTACAGGCTGTTAGTGAGGACATGACCCACCTCATCCTGTGCAGCCACAGGTGAGCACTTAGTTATATGAGCATGACTAGGCAGCTCATCCCACACAGCCACAGATGTATATAGTTAAATAAGTATGACTAGGAAAATGCAACACCACACATGCACATGTCATGCTGGTGTGGACACGCTCCATTTTGCTGAGAACCTTATATGAGGAATGAGTCTATAGATTAAAACTGCTGTTGTTCTCCTCCTGATGGCGACTCTGTATACTTTCTTCTCCCTGAAGATTTTATTGCTGAAACCTCTCTGCAACCACAACTGGCCCCTGACACCTGGCATAATCAACAGAATGAGATGAGGGCCACCAGCACCCATCTGGAGAAGCAACTTCAGGAAGAATAGAGTAGGGTGGAGGGAATGTAGCTCCTGGCCTCCCTGTGGTTCCCAGTAGCAGAATATCTGGCAGAGTGGATCCTTCCTGAGAACTGGGACAATGTATGTTCCCAGCCTGAAGACTTTAAAAGTGTTGGAACCACAACAACTGGGCCCTTGGCACCACTGGAGTGGGACTAAGTGGGTGGAGGAGGTAGCCAGGGCATGTGCAGCTTGCTGGCCCTTCACCCAACCCCATGCTGGTCTGAACCACAGGAAAGCATTACTGGGACTTGATGGGAGACCATCCCACAGCTACCCCAGAATGAGCATGCCCAGCAGTTACTGGGCATAGTAGAGCAGCAATAGCAACAGCTCCTAGACATCATCACTGCCTGTGAGGAGAAGCTAAATCACCAGCCCAATAAATTGCTCCTGGCACTCTGGCAGTACCTTTACCAGAAGTAGGGATACACCACTTTTCCTCCAAGAAAATCCAAGGGAACACTCCTTTTTCTTCAAGAAAGGCCAAGAGAATAGCGCAAAAGATAAATATAGCTGATTTTTCCCCAACTCTGCTGGGGTTCCCAGTTAGTGGAGCAACCAGCTGACCTGAGGCCACATGTGGAATTGATTATTTACTGGTTCCCCCTGCAATGCTCACTGCATGTTGGTACTAGATAATATGGGAGCAGACAGCATCCTCTTCTTTAGCAACCTGAACAAGTTTACTGGACCCAGAGGTGCCACAGAGGGTTATGGAGGCCATATCATTATAGTTCTTTGTGCCTTTGTGACTTTGGGAATCTGACATTTGTCTCCTAAGCAACTCAGCATGTATATATCCTCCATAACAGACTATATTCTGGGGGTAGACATATTACAGAGATTGACTGTGCAGAAAACTCTTGGAGAATTCTGGCTATGAATGTGTGTGGTAAAGACCATTACTAGAGGACATCCCCATCATGATCCCTTACAACTTCCCCAAACCATGAGGATTGTCAATGTACAGCAGTACAAATTACCAGGGAACATGAGAAAAATGGATAAATGATACTAAAGATAGAAAAGGGAAGTGTAATCTGCCCGACTCACAGCCCATTCAACTCTCCTGTGTGGCCAGTGCAAAAACCTGATTGTTCCTAGCACATGACAGTGGACTATTAGGGGCTAAATAAAGTTACATTGCCTTTGCATCTAATGGTGTCCAACATGTCAGAATTGATGGATCATTTGTAGCATGAACTGGAACAGTTCCATTATGCTGTAGATCTGGAAAATGCATTTTTCTCCATTGACAGTACCCCAAACAGCCAAGAATAATTTGCTTTTACCTGGCAATGGCAGCAATGGACCCTTTTGGTATTGCCCCAGGGATACCTGCATAGTCCTACCTTGTGTCACAATCCAGTGTCACAGGATTTAGCCTCTTGGTGGAAGTCTGAGGCTGTACTGTTGTACCATTATATTGATAATGTTATGTTAACCACTGGTTCTTTTACAGAGTTAGAAGCAGCTGCATTCAGCCTCTGAGCTGCCCTCCAGGAATGAGAATGGACAGTCAAAGAAGACAAAGTCCAGGGACCTGGGTATTCTGTCAAGTTCTTAGGAGTTGTCTGGTCAAGTAAGATAAAGGTAATACCCAAAGCAGTTATAGACAAGATATAAGGCTATCCTCAGCCTGGAACAAACAGCTACAAACATGTTTGTGTCATTTGGGGTTTTGTTAAATATTTATACCCCACTTAGGTATGCTTATGTGCCCCTTTGTTCATAAGGGGGCAACTTGGGATTGGACCTCTGAAATGAAAACTGCATTTATTGCCACCAAGTGAGTGGTGGCACAGGCACAAATTCTGTGAGTAGTAGACCCTGCCCTTCCTTTCTTGCTAACAGTTCTAAGTGGATGGCACAGGTTTGTGATGAGTATTATGGCAAAAAGAAGGGGCTAGGAATAGCCCAATTGGATGTTTGTCACAGCTATGGAAAGGGGCAGAGGTACACTATTCTCATTTAAAAAGTTAGTGGCCATATATGCTGCTCTCTTATCTTGTGAACCCCTTACAGGTACTAGGTCAGTGATGGTGCAGACCATCTACCCTATTGAAGGCTGGCTGAGGTCCTAGACTCAGGTCCCTTGGAAAGGGATAGCTCAAATGTCCACTCTGACACGTGAGGATGCATATGTAGAGCAATGAGCATGGTTTTCTAGTAGACCTTTGTCTGAACAGCTGCAGACACTACTGGGGCCAGTACATTTCCAAGTGACAACTCTCATGGAGCCCATGGAAGTAGGAGATGCCCCAAGTCCCTTTGAGGAAGGGAGAGCTCCTATACCTATGGAAGCATAGAATACTAATGACTCCTATTATGGCCACCTACATGGGTGACTGTGGCCTTACAACCCACCACAGAGACTTTTTGGTATGAGACTAGTGCTGGACATTCTAGCCAATGGGTTGAGCTTTGAGTAGTTTGGTTAGCTCTCATGAAGGAGACTGGGCCATTGCTTATTTGTACAGATAGCTGGACAGTCTATCAGGGGATAACCTTGTGGCTTCCCTGATGGGCAGCACAAGATTAGTCAACTGGGAACCATCCATTGTGGGGCAAGAATATATGGGAGGATCTGTGAAACAGGGCCACCAGGAAGGAACTACTATACATCATGTTCCAGGGCATAGGCCTTGGCAGGCTCCTAGTGAATGATGCTCGCAGCACTATAGCACAAGTTAGGGCTCTCCAACTACTCACAGAGCCCTTGTTGGTAGCACTATGGTTACATAAGACATTAGGACATGTAGTTCCCCAAACTATGGGGCTCTAACCCAGAGGTGAGGATTGCCTCTTACCCACTCTCAAGTGCAAGACACTGTACAGTGGTGTCTTTGGCATGTAGAATGCCACCCACAGCAATGTAGGATTCCTACAACCCTGAGACAGGTTCTGCAAGATAGTCAACCTTTACAGGAATGACAAGTTACATATATTTGCCCACTGCTGATGGATCAGGGGTCCAGTATATCCCAATTGCCATGGATACTGCCACAGGTTTTGGTTTTGCTTACCTTGTAGCACAGGCCAACTAGTGACATACTGTAGCCAAGCTGGAGCAACTTTCAGCAGCCTATGGTCATCTCTTGGTAGTGGCAAGTGACAGAAGTACTCATTTTACAAGCCAACAGGTATGGACCTGGGCTAAGGACAATGACATACATTGGCAGCTACATGTTCCCTACCAGTCCCATGTAGCCAGAATGATTGAATACTTTAATGGACTCTTAAAAGAGAAGCTAACATCCTTGACCCCTCATTTGAAGAGATGGAAAGCACAAGTGGCCATGGCATTGCCACGTGGCTTTTAAATGAGAAACCTTGCCAAACTGGGCAGGACACCTTAGATGACATAATAGCATGAATGCCCCATACTTTGAAGATAACAGGAAGCTCTAAGGAACCTCAGTTGCAAACAGCTGAGGAAAGGAGCCCTCTTATTCTCTGCACCTTAGCCCCGGGGTGGCAAGGTGTTTGGGAGTTGTCCTGGCATGTGCAGGTTTCTCAGGTGCCATGGATTACACTCCTGAAGCCAGGGAGCCTGGCCTCGGACAGAAGGGCCAGTTGCAACTGGAGCCCTGGATAGCTGCCCAGCCCTGGGTCACACTTTCCCTAGGGGCAGAAAGCAAGATTTGTAAAGGCACACAGTCATAATACTATAGCCTATCCTTCTGTATTACATTGAAAAGCTCTCAACCCTTTACCTCCTATACAGGGCATTTATTTTGAGGTGGTACCATCACTTTGGTGTGGTCACTATTCCAGCCAATATTTTCTTGCAAGATGGGCATGTCCCTTGCATCCTTCCAGAAGGGAAGGACTTAATCTATGATGGTCTTTCTCTCTCTCTCTCTCTCTCTCTGTCCTGTGTTACCATCCAAGTTAATGCAAGGAAGAGCTTGTTTTCCTGGGCACACACCTTTGCAAGTCTGGACAACATGTCCCATTGCTGGGTCTGCACCTCACTACCAGTGGAAGCATCCAAAAGTCTCCCATGGCAAATCACCCTGCTACTACAGACAATTGGACTACCTTAAGATTCTGAAATCACAAAACTTCAGAATAGGATGAGCAACACTACATAATAGAGGACTTGTTGAGCTGAGACCGTAATAATGCCTCCTCACCCCATTGAAATATGCTATAGAAAATGGGTGGGACTGGTTAACAGGGAAACATGTAAAGCTTGTAAGCATAGTACCTTTTTTGTATAGAACAGGTGAACTAGTCTATAACTAATTGAATCAGTGGATGGTTGTCCCAAGAAGTATGCCAGAATGTCATATGTTTACTGGATACCAACTGGTGGTGGGATAAATGGAAGCAAATGGGGACCAAGGCAACTGATTTCCTCCCAGATGGCTCTCTCTGGATTTATGAATATTATAGCTGGCTGCACATCCCCGCCTGTTGGGCAGGAAGATGTACCTGGGGAAGACCATACATACAGACTCTTCCCCATAAGCCTAATTATTGTGATCTAATATATCACTGCTGGCACTGTGTGTGCTGCACTTTATGGTGGCTTCACCATTAGCCTTGTTCATTCCAGGGGGTAGTACTGTAGATGCAGAGCTACAAGTAGAAGTCTTAGCTCAACATGTTGCTGAAGTTTTAAATACATCCTTTCAGGTTCTTTCCTTCTTGATGAATGAAACCCCCAGGTGCAGAAGGTGATTTTGCAGAACAGAGTGGCATTAGATATGCTCTCTGCTGCACAGGGTAGAACCTGTGCACTTATCCATGTAGAGCACTGTGTATATTCTAGACCACCAGTAGTAAGTCAGCAAGCCTTAGTGGAGATGGATGCAGAGGTACAGACTATCCAGGCTTTACAGGAGGACCCACTTACCTGGTGGTACTCACTGGGCTTCTCCCAGAGATAAGTATTGACAATCCTCACCTATGTGGCTAGAGTACTAATAGTCACTTGTTGTGGCCTTTATTGCTGTTGTGGTTTTTGGGCTCAATGCAATAACTTCTGGATCAAGTTGCACACCACCATCCTGTAGGGGGTGGAGTGTGGAGGCCCAGAGAAAGTATAGGCTGGCAGTAAGGACATGACCCCACTTACAATGCAGCCACAGATGTGCATTCATTCTGCACAGCTGAGTATGAACACTTAGTTATATAAGCATGACTAGGCAGGTCATCTTGGGCAGTCACAGATGAATATATATATAGTTATATAAATATGACTAGGAAAAATGCAACACATATGCACACATCATGCTGGTGTAGACATACACCATTTTACCAAGAACCTAATAAGGGACAAGTCTGTAGAATAAAGCTGGTGTTGTTTTCCTCTTGATGGCTGCCCCACATGATTTTTTTTCACTGTTGAACCTTCCTCGCAACCACAGCTGCCCTTTGCATCAGAGTTTTATATTTTAAACATTTTAAAACATATAAATACTAAGATTTTGTCCAGGAATGGATTATCTAAAAGATGTTACATTTCAATAATATTTTTTAAGTTAAGATGGTTAATGAATAGTAAAACAACTAAAGAGGTGAAACCCTTCTTAATAACTTCAAACAAAAACCACTCTTCAAAAATTACACTATAGAGGAGCCCAAGATGGTGACTGAATGAAACACTTCTCCTCAGGCACTGTACAGCTTGAATCAAAACTGTAAAACCAGCTTTTTGATGGAAGAAAGAAAGCAGCAAAAATGTGAACAAAGTAACGAAAATTGTAATGCAGCTGAACAGAACCCAGAAAGTGGGCCAGGGAGAGTGAAGGAGCCCAAGCCCAGCAGCAGCACTCACCACAGAGTGGTGACCTACATTGAGGCAAGTGCCCAGAGCTGGGTCTCCTAGCACTGAGACATCTAACTAGCTCCTGCATACCCAGTGACCAGATGTGGAGTAAGGGACTACAGAACTCCACACCCTAATCAGGCGGCATATCTCCGCATGATCGACAGTGACCGAACACCTGGGAAGACCAGCTTAAGCTTGGGGCAGGGACACCCCAGATCATCTCTCCCTCCAGAGTCAGAGTAGCACTCAATTGTAAGTTATCTGCACTCCCATAGGGGCTCCTGTGGCAAACAATAGACTCAGTCTTCTGCCCTTCTAGTGATTGGGCAGAAGTGGGGGGGGGGAGACTACACAGGGGATAGAGACCGTATAGTCCCCCTGGGAAATGCCCCATATTTAGACTGCACACCTACCACCAGCAAGAGAGAAATGCAGATAGGGCCTATGGAAAGTGCAGAGTCTTGGGCTTACACTGGGTTCAGATCCAGTGACGTCCCCTGCCTATAAAGACAAGAGCAGCATAGGGACAGGCCATGTGGAGAGCTCAGAGACACATGCTTGCAGAGGGAGAGGCGGCAGCAGAAACAAACCCCACTTTTTCACCCTGTGGGGTTTATTTCTCACCCTGTACAAGAGTCAATTCACAATGGATCAAAGACTTGAAAGTCAGGCCAGACATTGCAGCTACTTGAAGAAGACATAGGTCCAACACTTCGACACATAGGCACAAGAACTTTCTCAACAAGACCCCAAAGGCACAAGCAACTCAAAGAAAGATCAATACATGGGACTGCATTAAACTGAAGAACTTCTGTGTGGCAAAGGAAACTATCAACAGAGAGTCCACAGAGTGGGAGAAAATTTTTGCCAGCTACTCCTCTGATAGAGGACTAATATCCAGAATATACAGAGAACTCAAGAAACTCACAGCTAAGAAAACAAATAACCCAATAAAAAAATGGGCAAAGGATCTAAATAGACACTTCACAAAAGAAGAAATACAAATGACCAATAAATGTATGAGGAAATGTTCCACATCATTAGCAATCAGAGAGATGCAAATCAAAACTACCTTGAGATTTCACCTAACTCCAATCAGAATGGCAATCATAAAAAACACAAACAACAACAACTGCTGGTGAGGATGTGGAGAAGTGGGGACTCTAATATACTGTTGGTGGGATTGCAAACTAGTGCAACCACTTTGGAAAACAGTATGGAGGACCCTCAGATGTATGGGAACGAACCTACCATATGACCCAGCAATACCACTTCTGGGTATCTACCCAAAAGAATGGAAACCAAACTATCAGACTGACGTATGTGTATCTATGTTTATAGCTGCACAATTACAATAGCCAAACTATGGAAGCAGCCAAGATGTCCATAGATAGATTAATGGATTACAAAACTATGGGATATGACCACAATGGAATTTTACTCAGCCATAAAGAAGAACAAAATCATGTTATTTGCAGGGAAATGGAAGGAACTGGAAAACATTATGTTAAGTGAGATTAACGAGTCACAAAGAGTAAAGAAGCATATGTTCTCTCTAATATGTGGATGCTAGGGAGAAGATAGTGTATTAATAGGGTCTCCAGATGAAAAGGAGAGACCCTTGAAAGCAAAGAAGTTGATTTAACCGAAGGGGTTGGACGGGGGGTGGGGGGGGAGGGGCGCACACTAATGTATATCAAGGTTACTCACTAAACTGAACTTGAGAAGGAGGGAGGGCGAGGGAGCGGGGTGGGAATTTGGGGAAGGGGTCAAATGAAAATTGTGAGCACATATATTGTTATCAATTTGTACCTAACAAAGATGTATGCTTACAATGTATGAATAAAAATTTTTTAAAAAAATCACCAGGTAATAAAAGTTACTAGATTTCTTGGACATGTATTTCTACATGTTTACTAATACCTGGAGGCTATTTGTAATTTGCCCACAATTTCTTTTTATACAAATTGGCAACAAAATACACAGATATCTGGATCATAAATTTATTAGAAGCATTTGAAGTCACTAAGTCTAACTTCTCACCAGTGCTTGAACACTACTGATAGCAAGATCTCCTTACTCAGGCTACCCAAATCTATTAAAATGTACTGGCATCTTGATAGCTACTATTAGTATAATATTTGGTAAAATTTCTTAGTGTAGTTTCATTTTTATCAGCAATTCTAAGAATATCTAGAGGATCCACCTATTGCTGCCTATTTAAGGAACTAATTATAGTATGCATCATATACACCTAGTGTAATATTAGTGTGTTAGCTGCATGTATCACTGGAATTTTGACTAAAACCTGTCTTACACATAGAGCAAAAATCTTAAGGTGCAAGCACAACTGTCAGGCTATGTCAGCTTTTGTCATACCTTCTTCACTAAGCTCAAACATTCTTTTCATTTTATTTAAATTGAGAGACACACAACTCTTTTTGTCACTTGAACATTTAGACACCGTTATTAATTGGCCTATTTTCAATAATTTTATGTGTCAGGGAATATCTTCCCTCAAGGAATGGGAGAGAAACAGCGGAGCAATGAGTCAGAAACACACATTTATCAATTAATTCCCCATCTTACATGGGCACAGTTCATTGTGCCCCCAATTGCAATTATAATAGTAACATCAAAGACCACTGCATCACAGATTGCCAAAACAGATATAATAATAATGAAAAAGTTTGAAATATTGTGAGAATATTTCACAGAGATGAAGTGAGCTAATGCTAGTGGATTTGCTCAGTGATTCTAGTGGATTTGCTGGGTCCAGGGTTACCACAAACCTTCCATTTGTAAAACAAAAGCACAAAATCCACAAAGCGCAATAAAACGAAGTGTGATAAAGTGAGGTATCCCTAGATTATTACCAGCTTTCAGATCATTGTACAGCACCACTAAGCATGTGTACTTCAGTTTTCTCCAGGAAACTCCTGCCTGAGTTTGTTGGCCAGACTTATGGGAGCTTTTCTGATGACTTGCCGCAGTTGCCATATTCCAACTTTCTACCAGCCCTTTTGTGAGACTGATTGCGGATTTTTTTCAATCCATGAATCTACCTCAATAAACATTACCTAGTTCCCCCAAAGAATAAAATAGACACTTATCTTTTATTTTTTTGGCGGGGATTATTAATGCCTTCTGATAAATCTGTGAATGAATCAGATATCTGTGCTTTTTGTTGCTAGTCTGTATTAAAAAAGTGGCAGTTGACTTACAAGTGGCCTGGGGGTATTATTAAACACAAGGGCATATATTTCCAAGAAATCTAATAATTTTTATGAGCTGGTGATATTTTTGAATTTTTTACAGGACAGTTTAATACATAAGTCCAGATGTGTCTGTGTAAGCCCCATGAATATTATTCTGGTCGATCTCTAATGTCCCTGTGCTGAAAAATCTTTAGCAACCCTTCAGATGAGATGACCCACATAAATATTATTTGAGTCTATAGCCAGGGTCAATTTTACTTTTATGCAAGAAATAATATAAAAGTTCTATTTTAAAAATTCAGAAAAGTCTTACAGTGAACTTTATTTATTATTATTATTATTATTATTATTATTATTATTATTATTATTTGCAGTACTGGGGATTGAACCCGGGGCATTCTACCTCTGAGCTACACCCCTAGTGCCTATTTTTATTCTTTATTTTGAAACAGGGTCTCCCTAAGTTTCGGAGGGTCTCACTAAGTAGCTGAGGCTGGCCGCGAACCCGGATCCCAAGTACTGGGATCACAGAGTGCACCACTACGCCTGGCTACAGTGAAATTTTTGAAACATGCTTTTTATTAGAGTTTATTATGAAGGGTTTCACTTCTTCAGGAATTTCACTGTTAATTAACCAACTTCACCTGGAAAACATTGTTGAAAAATAATATCCTCTGTATAGCCCATCTCTGGACAAAGTCTTAGTATTCATATAAACCTTTAAAAATGTTTAAAAATATAAACCTGCATTTTTCCAGTGAAGTTGTCCTAAAGACATGCAAAGGGAAAATTATTCAGAGAAAAATTGGGGGTATGACTGAGCACGCAGACTGTTTGCAGAATTCAAACACTTGGCACTTTCTTAAACAGAGAAGGTTGGAAGAATTGTGAGGATGAGGCAGGAACCTAGATAGGGATTTGTTAAGCTGATCAAGAAAAACAACACAAAGAGTGAGCAACATGACACATAAATGTGAATTTCATGATTAACTATCAAGTAGTTTAAATATATCCAGAACAATAATCGTTATTACTGAAGTTAGTCAAGAATGATAAAATATGACAAAGTATGACCCTGCCTACAACCCTGAGGAGTCTAAGCTAAAATATATGAAATGGTAGTGGACAAAAAAAATCAGAATAAAGTTAGAAAGTGTACTTGTTATAGGTTTCTAAGGGAAGAACATATCAATACAGATTAGTTGTCCTGCAATGATCTAGGAAGGTACATTGCAATAGCTGTTTAAAACTTGACCATTGAAGTCATCAGACCTGCATTGGAATTCTGTCACTGCAGTTGCTGAGCTGTATAAACTCTGTAAGTCCTCACGCTTTTGTCTGCAAAATAGAAGTCATAATAATGCAAAGCATTTAACACAGTGCCTATCACACAGTAATTGTTTTTTGTTTTTTGTTTGTTTGTTTGTTTGTTTGTTTGTTTTTTTGCGGTACTGGGGATTGAACTCAGGGGCATTCTACCTCCGAGCTATACCCCTAGCCCTATTTTTTATTCTGTATATGTTAGCCTTTTTTTCAATTCTACCTATTCAAATTCCCTTCCCATCAAGGCCTAGCTTCTTTAATAACAGAAGGGAGAAATTTCAGACTTGAGCAAAGTAATGAAATATTGTAGGTGAAATTGCTAGGAAAGAATTGCACATTAAAAAGAGGAGATAAAAGATTGGGTATGAGGGATGGATCTAGAGAAGTAGTTCCCAGTTTTGAAGCCCTAGGGGCAGGAGAGGATGTGGAGTTATTACAAGGAATCTTCAAATCTAGTAGTTTTCAAACAAAGCCTAAAACTGAACACATATATATCCTACCACCTCTGAATATGAATAGATGTTGAAGTTCATAAAATATAAATTCATTTAAAGGTCAACAGATACTCTGGTTTCTCTTCAGCTCATATAAATCTTTCGCCTTTTAAAGGTCAACAGATAGATATTTACCTTATATCAATGCATGCCATTCTTTAGTTCTCAACTTATTCTCACATCCTCATAAACGATTTTCCTGGTTCTACTACCTAATATAGTCCTCACTATTTTATACAGAGGTCTCTCATTCTATTTTAATATCCTTCACAGCACCAAAAGCAACTGGAAATTATATTATGTAACTACTTGTTCACTCCTTGTCTCTTCTCTCTTAATACAAGCTACCACTAAGGCCAGACTTTGCTGTTTTTACCACCATCACCCCCAACAACTAGAAGAGTGCCTATACTTGGAGGGTCTTCAGTAAATATTTGAGTAAAAAGATCCATGGAGCTCTAGTTTCAAATTCATAATATAAGTAAATTAATTAATCATATTATAATGCAGTCATTTTCATCTTTTCAGTGAATAATTCAAATTAAAATAGCACCAGAAGACTCTTTACTTCTTTACAATCATTGTTGGCTCATCGCTTGAAGCACAGCCTTTTATTAATAAGTGAGATAAGACAGAAAAATTGGCCCAATTAAAATAGGACATATGAGAAAGAATGAAAGTTTTTGTTCTAAAAGGCTGTATCTTAACACATAAAAATACACGGCTTTTGAGATGTAAGTACATGAGATAGCTATTCATTTCAGTGCTTGGATGATAAAGACATTAATTGGAACTTCCTCTAACCTCAAATAAGCTCTAACATATTATTTATAATTAGGTAATGTATGTCATCACTTCCATGCCTACTCACCCTCTACCACCACATTTTGAACTTGTACAACCACAGCTGCCACAAGACAAAGAACACCTGTCATAAGATTACTTAAACAATAATAGAAACAAAATCTATTCTTATGTGTTAATCAGTCATCAAAGTATCTACTTAACACTTGAGAAGTTTTATATACCTTAAAGTAATGAATATATATATATATACATTTTACACAAGTGTTATGTAAGTAGACATTCTGAATTTTTACTATTAATGTTACATTATTTGAGCCCTTATCATATTGGGTTCCCTGCCCTTTATTTTGACATCACAGACCAAAATCAATTACATTACCGAGGCAAAAGTTGATAGCCCCACTAAGTATTTTATGTGTTTGAACATGCCTTTTCCAAGAATTTGACAGAGTTGTTTTCACTCAGCTTTCTTCCTGTGAGAAGATTAGAAGTAGTGGTCATAATATGCTTTTTTTTTCTCCCAAATCTGACCATTATTCTTTAAACATATCTCATCACTAAATTTTCTCTGGATATTTTGTGATGAATGCACAGCATGCAGTGATATAAATCACAAGAGCAGGAAAACAATTGCACATGGAATAACCTGTCTATCCATATTGTCCTATTGCTACATCAGAGTTATTTCTGACATGTCTATCCCTTCAAAATCCTAAGCTCCACCTCTTGCAAATCAAGTAAGATATTTTCAGTGTGAGTGACTTAAATAGTGGTATGTGGAACTCCCTTCCACCCACCACACTATCATTTAACACACAAAGCACAGAAGTTAGAGTGAGGAAATTTCACATATTTCTTCTAGTGGAACAACCTTTCCTACTTTTTTGGAGCCCAGTTGTATGATGCTGTATTATGATCCTCTTTTTTATCTCAATCATAAATATAAGTCAAAAAATATTGCCTTCCTAATTTTAATGCTGTTTGCTAATCCTCTTTAATCAGATGAATATGATTCATTTCTCAGAAGAGAGATTAATGTTAATGGATCTTAGGATCACAACTATCTTCATCCGGATTTCCTAGAAAACAGAGCCTGAGGCAAAAACTTACCTTATGGAATATGCAATTCTAGGGAAAAACTAAAGGAAAAGGGAAATAGAAAAAAAAGATATGTGGTGCATACTTGTAATCTTAGTTCTTGGGAGGCTGAGTCTGGAGTACTGCAGGCTCACAGCTAGCCTCAGCATAATTTAATAAATTATAAATATACAATTTTGATATCATAATTTTAGGTCATAAAACAATACTTTATCTTGATTAATCACAAATTTTCTGAAAACTCACTTAGATTACCATGATTTATATTTTTATCAACTTAATTTTCAGTTGATATTAGTGAAATTAATTTTAGCTACAAGATCATAATGTTGGTGTTTTTTCTTTGTTTATTTGATTATGGTACTGTGGATTGTACCCAGGGGTAATCTACCTCTGAATCACCCCCCCATCCTTTTGTTTTGTTTTGAAACAAATTTTCACTGTGTTGCTGAGAGTCTTGGTATGCTAAAGCTGTCTTCTAACCTGAGATTCTCCTGTCTCAGCCTCCTAACTACCAGGATTATAGGCATGCACCACCTGACCCAGCTGAAAATAATGCTTTTATTTTTACTATTTAAAAGAAAAAATATTAGAACAGCTTTCAGTTTACAGAAAAGTTATGAAAATGTTACAAAGAGTTTCCATGTATCAGTTATACTATTTCCCCTGTTGTTAACATCTTACAGTAGTATGGCACATTTTTAAATTAATAAACTGAGTGACTTACAGTTAAACTTTATTTATATTTCTTTAGGGATTTTTGTGGTACTGGGGATTAAACTCAGAGGTATTCTACCTTCAAGCTGCACCCCCAGTCCAATTTTATTTTTTATTTGGGAACAGGGTCTCACTAGGTTGACTAGAGTCTCACTATTTGCTGAGGCTGTCCTAGAACCTGCGATCCTCCTGTCTCAGCCTCCCAAGTACTAGGATTACAAGCGTGTGCCATCAAGCCTGGAGTATATTTCTTTAGTTTTTATGCAATGCTTTTTTGTGTGCTGAGATTCCACTTGACATGATGCATTACATTAACTGCCATGTCTCTTTGAGATGCTTTGGCTTTAACGTTATTTTCTTTCGATGATCATTTAAGTTTTGAGGAGTACTGGTCAAGTATTTTGTAGAATATCCTTCAGGATTTCTGTTTTTCTTATAATTAGGTTGGGGTAATGTGATTTGGAAAAGACGATCACAGAAGTATAGTACTGCTTTTGTTGTATCATTTCTATGTTATACTACTATCAACATGACTCGTCATTGTTGGCATTAACCCTGGTCACCTGGCTGAGGAAGTGGTTGTTAGATTTCCTCCATTTTGTATGATTTGAAAGTAAATAACCATCTGTAGCTCCGACTTAAAGAGTGCAAAGTTATGTGCCACCTCTTTGAGGGTGGAGTACCTCCATAAATTATTTGTGATTCTTTTGTAAATAATGTTCGTTTCTTCCCTCCCATTTATTTACTTCTTCAGTCATTTTTGATGCTTTTATTGTTGCATTATAGTTTCACATCATAATACAGTTAATAGTGATGGTGACATACATGCACACAGCACTTGGTGAGCTCTCCCCTGGCTCCCTCCTCATTCTCCCACTTTCCCAAATAGGATATTGAGAGTGACATTGGTATTCTCACATATATGTGTGTGTGTGTGTGTGTGTGTGTGTGTGTGTGTGTGTGTACATATATATATATGTGTGTGAGAATATATATAATATCAATAAAAGTGATTCCTTTATTTATTCTCCTTCTTCACCCGCTTCCCCAAGAGCACCTCACTGGCTCCACTGAAGTTTGTCCTTCATTATCTGAAGTCCCTCTGGTATCCGAATTACTCCTTAGCTTCCACATATGAGAGAAAACATATGACCCTTCATTTTATGTGACTGGTTAATATCACTTAGCATAATGTTCTCCAGGTCCATCCATTTTTCATTATTTTGTTTTTTAGTGCTGAGTAGAATTCATTCTGTATATATCTCATAATTTTCTAATCCATTCATTTGTTGATGGATGTCTAGGTTGGTTCCATAATGTGGATATTATGAGTTGTGCTGCTATAAACATAGAAATGTGTGTATTACTATAATATTCTGATTTCAGTCCTTTTGGAAAGATATCCAAGAGTGGTATAGCTGAATCATATGGTGGATCCACTCCCAATTTTCTGAGGAGTCTCCACACTGATCTCCATAATGGTTGTACTAATTTTCAAGCACACCAACAGTGTAGAAGAGTTCCTATTACTCCACATCCTCACCAATATTTATTGTTGTTTGGCTTCTTGACGATTGCCATTCTGACAGGGATTAGATGGAATCTCTGTAGTTTTGATTTGCACCTCCCTGATTGCTAATGATGTTGACCATTTTTTCATGTATTTATTGGCCATTTGTATTTCTTCTTTTGTGAAGTGTCTATTTAGTTCAATTGTCCATTTCTTGATTGAGTTACTTGTTTTTTAGTGTTAAGTCATTTAGGTATGTTGTGTATTATAGATATTAGTTCTCTATCAGAGGAATATGTAGCAAAGATCTTCTCCTATTCTGTAGGCTCTCCCATTCTGTAAGCTCTTGATTGTTTCCTTTGATTAGCAGAAACTTTTTAGTTTAATGTCATCCCATTTATTAATTATCATTTTATTTTCTTGAGCTTTGAGTGGTCTTATTGAGGAAGTTTCTACCCATGATTCTATATTGGAGTGTTGAACTTATGCCCTTCTGTAGTAATTTCAGTCTCTGGTCTAATTTCCAGGTCTTTGATCCATCTTGAGTTGACTCTTGTGCAGAGTGAGAGGTAGGAATCTTATTTCATTTTTTCTAGAAATTATAACCAGTTTTCCCAACACTTGTTGGAAAGGCTGTCTTTTCTCCAAACAATGTGTTTGGCACCTTTGTCAAAAATTGAGTATAAGTGTATGGATTTTTTCCATGTATTATATTCTGTCCCTTTGGTTAATGTGTCTGTTTCTGTGCCAATACCATGCTGTTTTTATTACTGTATCTCTATAGTATAATTTGAAGTCAGGAATTGTGATGCTTCCTGCGTGGTCCTTTTTACTGAGAAATTCTTTAGCTATTCTGAGTCTTTTGTTTCTCTATATGAAATTTATAATTGACTTTTCTAGGTCTGTGAAGAATGACACTGGCATTTTGATAGGGATTGCATTGACTCTGTAGATTACTTTTGGTAGAATGGCCATTTTGATATTTATTCTGCCTATACAAGAGCATAGGAGATACTTCCATCTTCCAAGATCCTCAATTTCTTTCTTTAGTGTTTACAACGTTTATTGTAGTGGTTGGTTTTGAGGTTATTGTGAATGGAAGTTTTTAGGATTTCTTTTTCAGGTCATTCATGGTGAGAATATAGAAAAGATATTGATTTTTTTAGATTGATTTTGTATCCTACTACTTTGCTGAATTTGTTAATCAGCTATAGAAGTCTTTTGGTTGAGTTTTTTGGGTCTTCTAAATATAGGACCATGTTATCTGCAAGTAGAGATACTTCAGTTCTTTTCCTATTTGAATTTCTTTGATATCCTTCTCTTGCCTTATCACTCTGGCAAGAGTCTCGAAGACTATATTGAAAAGGAGTGGTGGAAGTTGACATCCTTGTCTTGTTCTTGAGTTTAAAGGGAATTTCTTCAGTTTTTCCTCATTCAATAGGATTTTGGCTTTGGGTTTATTGTACAGTACCTTAATGATGTTGAGGAAAATTCCTTCTATTATGATTTTCTGCAGTGTTTTTAACATAAATGGGTGTTGGATTTTATCAAATACTTTTTTAGCATCCTTGAGATGATCATGTGATTTTTGTCCTTAGTTTTATTTATGTGGTGAACTGATTTCCATTTGTTGAACCAGCCTTGCATCCATGGAATGACACCAATTTGGTCATGTTGTACAATTTTCTTGATATGATTTTGAGTGTATATTTTGAGTGTTTAGATTTTTTGCATCTATCTTGATTAGGGATATTTGTTTGTAATTTTATTTTCTTGAGGGATCTTTATTCATTTTTAGTATTAAGGTATACTAGCCTCATAGAAGGAGTTTGGAAAGATTCCACTTTTTATTTTGTTCGTTTGTTTGTTTAATTTCATGGAATAACTTGTGAAGTGTCGAGTTTAGTTATTCTGTAAAGGTTTTGCAGAATTCACCTGGGAATCCATCTGGACCTTAGCTTTTCTTTGATGGAAGTTTTTTTGTTGTGTTTTGTTTTTTGTTGTTTGTTTGTTTTTCTGCTTCTATCTTTTTGCTTGCTATTGGCCAGTTTAGGTTTTCTATATCCTTCTGTTTCAATTTAGGAAGGTTGTATATGTCTAGAAATCTATCAATTTCTTCTGTTTTAAGTTTTTTTGGAGCATAAAATTTCAAAATAGTTTCTGATGATCATTTAGATTTCCCCACTCTCTGTGGTAATGTGTCCTTTTTCATTTCTGATTTTCATAATTTGGGTTGATTCTCTCTTTCTTTTGGTTAGGTTGACAAGTTTTATCAATCAACTGAATGTCTCTTGTATGTGTAGGTTCACTTTTTCTATATTTGCAGAGTTCTCTGACATTATTTCTTTGAAGAGGTTTCTAATACCCTTGATTTGTGCTTCTAGAAATTCTTGAATGACTATTATCTATAAGTTAGATCATTTCATATTATACCATATTTCTTGGATGTTCTGGTCATGTTTCACATTTGTTTGTTATATTGTTGACTATGTGGTCAGTTTTGAATGAGCTGTCTTCAAAGAGTGAGAATCTATTTTCCATATGGTATCGTCTGCCAGAGCTGGCTACTACTCTTGTCTTTAATTCATTTGTTGTCTCTTTCATTTCATTCAAAGCCTCTTTTTTTTGTTTTTACTTTGGACCTCAATTTCTCTGTTCATATGGTCTTTCATATCCTTTATGTTTTCTCTGATTTCATTTCTCATTCCTTTGATCATATTGAAATTCAAAACTGAAATCTTCTGGCATACGCTGTGGCTCAGTATTGGTTGTCTTTCTTGTGATTGAATTGTGGGAGTTTATTGTTTCCTCATTGGTCTTCATCCTCTCTCTCTCTTTTTTTAGAGTTTTCAGATTTTCATATCTTTTGTCTTGGCATCCTCTTCTTTGTGTGAGAGTCCCATGTCTATTTGTTGCAAAAAGTAAAGTTCTGCCTTGCTGAACAACTTTCTAGTGTTTCTATCACCGATTCACATTTCCCACAAATCATAGAAACTGATGATGGCTTAGTCTGTTGAAGTACTAGCACCCCCTTTTTTTTCCCCTTTTGGAAAATGCCTCACTCCCATCTCCAAAACCAAATGAAAAAACAAAAAGGAGTTTTGTGATACATCTATCTTTAATAGGTTAATGAATGAATAAAGCTTATTCCCTCAATTAAAACTTTGGAGGGTCTGTGTAATACACACACCAGGGTTGCACTACACAGTTTTGAATTCCAACTGGGTGACCTTGGAAAGTTGCTTAATTTCTCTTTGTGTTTTTCCTTGTTCTTTATCTGTATAATGGCATCAACAATAATATCTACTTCATAGGGTTCTCACTGAGGACACAACAGGTTAATTCACACAGAGCTCTTAGAAAATTGCCTGGATATTAAGTCTTCAGTAAATGCTAACATTTGTATAGCTTTCAGATTTCATAATGACTTTGTATGTGTGAGTATGAGAAGTAATGAGTTAAGAAGAATTTGAGTAAAACTCAACATTTTAACAGTGATTTTTTCCAGGTAATGTGATTGTGGATTTCAAAATTTTTCTTGTTTATACTCTTATTTTCTAAATTTTTAATATATACTAGCATTATCTTAATAAGATAAATTTTATTTTAGAAACTTAAAGATAATGTTTCTTATCATTACTGCTCCATCCCAAGTCATCCAAATTTTATCTTTCTCTTTCCTCTCTCCTACATTCCCCCACAAATTCATGACAATATAAGTCCAGAAAATATATGCATATCAATTATGCTACTTGGAATACAATTTCCAAATTTATCAAATAAAAATATTAAATACTCAATTAAATTATAATTCAGTAGGCAAAAAAACAATTTTACTATAAATATGCCCTGACTATTAGAAAATAAGCCTCAGAATTCCTATATGGGCAGTACAGCTCTGGAGGATGGGAGTATGTGAAATATTGCATTCGTCATACACTAAAAAGTATTTATTGTTTATCTGAAATTCCAATTTAAATGGGCATCCTGTATTTTATCTGAAAAATCTTTTTATCTCTGTTAATAGATTAGTGCCAATTTCTTACCGTATTTCTAATCTGAATAGATAGATAGATAGATAGATAGATAGATAGATAGATAGATAAAATCAGGGAAGTTTCTTTTATTTTTTAATATTGAGATATGAATGACATACAAAAAATCCATACATATTTAATATATATAATGTGATGAGTTTAAAAATAAGTCTACACTGTGAAACCATCACAACAAACAAGGCTATAAATGCAGATATCATTAGCTCAATAGTCCCCCACAAAATAAAACAAAGTACTCAAAGATTCAAACACATAGTTTTTGCTCACCCCTAGCCCCAAGTTCTTGTTCTATCATACATACACATGGAGCTATACACTCAGGAACATTTCCTCCTTTCCCACCACACCTCTATCTCTCTATCATAGTAACCTATTGTCTCTATTCTTTCTTGTGGTTTATAACATTTCTTTAAAGGGTGTAAGAAAACATAGCTAAAAAAATAATACTACGGAAGTAAAGTAAAATAGTTTGAATCAGAGTAACATATCCTGTTCTTCTTGTCCATTTGTGTTTAGGCTGTTTCTCCAATGACTATATGAGTCACTGTCATGTCGATGTCCTTTGCTTTGTTGAGTCACAGGTGATAGTCCTTGGGCAAATGCTCCAGTATCAGCTGTACTGACAAAGGACAGTGTTAAATTGGCCTTGAGATGATTCCCCTATTCTTTTCCTGTTTGTTTCTTAATATTTTCATGTGTTTCTTTTAAGTGGAAAGCTCAGCGTATTTGGGTATGAAGGACTGTGTTTTGAAATTTATTACTGCTGTCCAAACTATTTATCTTGGTTGTATTTGCTTTTCATTTAGTAAAGAAATGTTTATCATCTGGGCTTCCACTCTGCCTCTTTTTCAATCTCGTCTCTCTATAACATCACAAGAAAGTAATTTGAATTTTTTAAACTTACCTTGGTAAGGCTAAGAAGGAGTTAATTTTCTCTCCAGAAGTCAGCCATACAGATCTTAAAATGCCCCAGATTCACCGCATGAGATTTAACAGTGGAATTGGAGACAGGAGAGTTACTGAAACTTAACAGCCATTGCTTAAATTTTGAAGAGGAGACTTGTAGAAAACTTTAGTATAAAAGAAAGACCAATATATGTCAATGACTTCCACAAATTAATAGCTAAAATAATATAATGGAAAAAGTAAATCCACCAGTTGAAATCTTCGCCCTACTGCTTAGAATCTGTATAACTTGAAGGTTTTCATTATCTCTATGAGAATTAGTTTCTTCATATTTTAAAGGGGGATGTAAATACTTTGCTTTGTGTAAATTGAAGGTGATATAATATGGTATATGTCACATGATGAAATCTCAATACATAGTTTTCATTTTGGTGCTATGCTATCCTAATTGGAAATTTAAGCTTTAAAGTTGTCAGTAAAATATTTTATTGTATTGAAGAAGATACCATTGCATCTGTGAATTTCAGTTTTCCTCATGATGTGAATACATACAGCATATTTGTTCTATGAAAAATGAGGGAAACAATGATGCATCCTTTAGCTATTCTGATAAGGTCATAAGTCATATACAATTTCATCACAAGAGAACTCTTTAAAATACATACTGAAGTATCTTTCAGTGTTACTTAAGATCCTGGTTAAGGAAAACCCCAGAAGTGTAGTAAATGTCAGCCTTGTTTCTCTTTTTTTTTTCTTTCTTCTTATTTCTTGATCTATTCTTCCTTGTATCCTAACCAGATTATGATGCTTATCTCATACTCTGATGGTTTAAAGATCTTTCCTATGTGCATAGTTTTTAAATGAGAATTTATAACTCTAAATTCAATAATATACATTATTGCATTTTAAGAAAGAAAAGAAAAAGAGAGCTTATTATTCAAGAAAAAATCCTGAGAATTTCAGAATACAGGATCTTTAAATTGAAACACTCTACCTCCTGTAAATTTCTTGATTGTAAATCTTTAGGACTACAATGAAATGTCAAGGATAAACCATAGTTGAAGCATAGATCCAAGTAAGTCAAAATGAGGTATCCAGGCGAGGTTACAGATGAGGTGAGGGGATCAAAGAGAGAGGGAAAATGAAATTATGTAACTAGAAGATCTAGTAGTTTCCATAATTCTCTAGAAGATTAAATTCAGTATGTTATCTGAAAAAAATGCAATACTATAGGAAATAAAGGGTAATGAAGTATATGTAATAAAATAATATTTTAAAAATTACATTAATATGCTTTTCTCTTTTGCACTCTTTGATGCATGAGCAAGCCCTTATCAAGATCAAGGATATTCATTTGTTTTGAGTTAGAATTTTTACAATGAAAATTTTGTAAAAAAAAATACAACTTTTAAAATTCAAAGTAATATTAGTTTATAGTTGAGAAAATGGAATAATTTCAAAAGCTAAGTTTTGTCAAGAAAGCAAAAGTGTTTTCTAAATTTTTAAACTCCAATCACAATTTTACAGTGAGGGCTAAACAAAATCATTAAACTTCTGGTAATTACCTCAGGGAACCAAATTATGAAGTAAGGTAAATCTATGCTGGGGGTGGATTTAGGAGAGAAACAGAAACAGAGTCTGGAAACTGGATCAAATGCTTCCTGATGCTTTCTCTTGAGGTAGAACGCAGGGTGTGTGGAGAGACACGTAAAATAGAAATGAGTGAACCCAGGAACAGAGCAGAGCTGTGAAAACTAAGGGAAGCTGTGAAGTTCATGGTGAAGCCCTTTGCTTGGCTTTCCCATGCATGACATAGGAGCAGTGCTGCTCTGTTGATGGAGGAAGATGACTAGACAGATAAATCTGAGGCCCATTTCCCATGGCCTGTTTCATAGGTACAGTGGAAAAAAACTGTCCCCATGTGTTTCAGTGGGGAAATGTGAAAGTGCTTGGAAGGCCTGGGAACTTACAGCAACCTGCGTTCAAACTGACTGCATAAAGAAGGGACTCCTGGGTTCTTTCACTGCTTAGGGTATATATTGCCCCAAAGTGTCTCTTTTTGCAACAAATAATTTTGAGACTTCATTCTTAGATGTTAGAGAAAAACTACCAGGGAATAAAAAACTGGAATTATACTCAATATACAATTATATTCTATAAATAAAAAACATATATCTAGACTAGCCTATATGAAAACTATATTCATGGAAAGAAGTCTTTAATAATGATATTTAATTTCATATGAAATTTATCCAAGTAATGAATTAACTTGGACTCATTTGAACAAATGTTTAATTCATAATATTAATAGCCAATAATAAATTGACTTAGGAATTGTTTTGGTACCATATCTAAGGAATATGATCAGTATTAACATTATTAAAATATGTTTTCAGGGTTTTCCCTTTTTTACTTCCCATTAAGACATTTTGAAATTGTAAAAAGAAAAGAAAAGAAAAAATCAGGAGTATTTTCCATGACTCTGAGACTCCTACTGTTAATCTTCCCTGGCTCACAAACAGTATTTACTCATTCATCAATATGCTATGTTAGAGAAGAGCAAAGCAGGATTAACACATTTAAAAAATAACACAAATTGATATTGATCTGATAAGAAACATTTAGACAGAAACATTTAGTTCAGTTCCTGATGAGGAACTTTGAATTTGAGAATTTAACCCAGCCCAGTTAAGATGTGTGAAACACTGAAAATTTTTAAATAAAAAGTTTTAGGTATTCAAGTCATACCATCCACCCAAGACCAAGAAACATCAGGAAAAAAATAGTATCTTTGACAGCAAAAGATAACATTTATTTGCATATTTGACTTCAATGAGTAAATGTTGACCAGCTAACATCTAAAATAGACAGAAAAATGAAGAATAGAGGAAAACTTCTAGAACCAAATTTCAAGCCACAGTCTCTTCCTGTACCTGCTGACTCTATTTAATCGTATTTATGACATATCTTCAAGTTAACTTTGGGACTATGCACCATCTGAAAGTAATCAAGGACAACAATGTCAAATCCACATAGAATTTAATAGTTTGCAAGCATCATTTTCCAATGGAGAATTTATTGAAATCATTTGATCTTGAATGTAGAAGAAGCAAACAGCAAGAAAAACTGAAATATCTAACAAAGGAAGCACCCAAAACATGACTTAAAGGAAGAAATCATGAAGTACTTTGAACCATTCATGATCTTGATGATTTAAAAAACTATCAGCCACTTAATTTGCAGGATATCAATCGGTTTGGGGTTTTTACATTTTTAACAGAAGCATAACAAAAATAATTCCATTGTGTTTTTGTTAAATCCTGTCAGATAGAACACAATTTCAGTTTGGCCCATTACCAATGATGTTAATTTTGAGTACTTAAGAACATGTCTGTCAGGATTTTCTTTTGCAATTATATATTTTTGTAATTAATAAGTATTTTGTGGGAAATACATTGAATGTGTGCAAATATTTTATTCTTATACCTATGAAACCTTTGCTTATTAGATTTAGCACCTAATGGTATTGTTCAGCTCAAACAAGCATTGCTAGTTGATTGCAAGACGTGATTTTTCTAATTTGACCATTCTATATTTATTGATGGTTATCCTGCTATAAGAAAAAACTCTATTTGTGTCCACTTATTTATTTGTTGTTACTTACAACAATATTGCATTTAGTTTTCTATTTCATCTAATGAATTATAACATGCTATTATAATTATTTATTGTCCCACATTATTCAGCAGGAACCCCTTCATGCTGGTTTATGCACCTATTAGAAATGTCCCTACAGTTCTTTAGGCAACTCCATGCTTTATGGCAGAACAAAATGTTCCAGACTAATTTTGTAATTTCTGTGACTCATCCTTAGAATCAGTCATTTCTCCAAAGAACCCTAGTTCCTTTAGCAGTGAGTTGCCCTTAAAAACCAAGATCTGAATGATAGGTGTAATCATTACTCTTGAGGTATTGCTGCTTGCAAGACCTCTTAGTGGCTGAATTATATGTAGTTTATTGAATAGTCACCTAGCAAGAGGCAGCATACAAGTAGAATATAAATAGACAATATATAAAAGTGTAACTTTGACCCATTTCCTGCACTAGCCAGCTCAGAGAGCTAAGCCAATATCCACATCAGTCAGTCCAGGAGGCTAAACAACAACTCCCATAGCAAATGGCCCCAAATTACTAGGACTTGATTAATAACTGATAGCTTCCCTGATATTTGCCCTGCATTCCTAATTTAAGAGTAACCAAAGAAAACTGAATATGAACCACTAACCAATAAAATAGAATGTCTCACTTCTACTTAGTCCTACAGATTCCCCTTACTGAGAAATCTCCAGTACTTAAGATTTCCTTTTTTGCACTCTAAAGCTTTTCCACTATGCTGCAGGTATTTCAGTCTCTGCCAAACACAAATGATGATAACTGACACTTTTGCTCTAACAAGCTCTAAATGTTGTCAGTTGAGTGGCCTTTATTTTACACTAAAGCATAAGCATAGTTGGAAAATTTGTAAATATTGTTTAGTATAGTTCCAATATTGAATTCCAGTGATTAACTATTAAAGAACTTCAACCTTAGAGGTTTAAACCTTGGCCAGGTATAGCTAGTGAAAACATCTAAAAATCAGATTTTATGTATTTTGCTTATGTACAAAGTTCTTAAGAATGAGTAATAGATTCATTAATGATCATATATATATATAATTATGATCTTAACCCTGCTGTAAGAACTAGAGAAATGTTTCATTTTATGTACTGGGAAAAAACTCTAAAATTATTTTGGTAGGAATTATTTGCCATTTATTTCCTTACAGCACAAAGAAATACAAGAAAAAAAAGGAAGGGGCTATTTCTTGAAATAAAGATCCCATATCTAAGTTCTTTGATCAATATTTTGACTTCTGATGTTCCATGAGGGTTTGGACAAATTGTTTAATCCTTGTATAAAATGAACATAATAATGTTTTCTTTCTACATTGTGAAAGGGGTAAGACCTGATAGGAAGTGTTGTCCTCAGATCTCTGGGAGAGAGCGACAGATAATGACCATGGTGCTTACAGGTCATTAGAAGATGTCTCAATTAACCAGCTGTTGTTTTTAGCATGGCCCTATGATTGGCTAAGCAAAGATGCCACGTGACTAGCTTCAGATGGGCAAGAACCCTTTTGAATCCATAGCCCTTGGCTGAGTCGGGCTTACAGGGTTAAGAAGTCCTGAGAGAAGGAAGGCAAATCTGCATGTAGTTCTATTTTGGATCTCAGAGGGAAGATTCCAGAGTTTTCATTTCACTACCATTTCCAATTGCTGCCAGCCAAAGAAGTAGATATTATCTAATGACGGAACTATTTCAAGATTATAAACTACCAGGTATGGAAAGCAATGGTTAAAGGGATTGATTCATATTGTAAAATATATTTTTCTTTCCTTATGCTCAGCTAAGTTTCATACAGTGGGGTTTAAAAAATTTACTTCTCATGCTTTCATTTAAGTTCTGCATGTTCAAATTTTAGTGTCTCTACTCAAACCTTAAATGAATGATTACACATTCCAATTTACTCTTATGAAATGTACTTCCCAGTCAATTTAGACATATTTGGGGAAGTTTATAATGACATTTTTTTTAAAGTTTATTTTTCATGCTTCTCAGAGTTAGGCATATGTGGACTTCTGGGACTCTTGGGAATTGTTGAAGTCAAAACCATTTCATAATAATATTAATACCATTTGCAGCTTCACTGTTTTAGCATCTGTACTGATGGAGCAAAAGCAATGATGAGTAAAACTGCTGATACTGCAGTGTGAATCAAGACAGTGGCACCAACCACTGGGTGTCATTAAATTTCTTATATATAGCACTCCAGAAAAAAAGAATTCTAGTTTAATTTAGGATTTATTTTTCAATTGGGAATTGAACCCAGGGCCTCATACATGCTAGGTAAGAAATCTAACACTAAACTATATTCTCAGTCCTTGAAGTATCACTAGGTTGCCTACATTGACTGTGAACCTGGGATCCTTTTGCTTCAGCCTTCTGAGTAGCTGAGGTTACAGGGATTACTGTTGTGCACCCCCAAGCCTGATTTAGGACTGTTCTTGATGAAGCAGTACAAATTATTAATTTATTAAATTTTGATCATTGAGTAGAGATCTTTCTTAATGGTATGGGTAACAAAATGAAAAACATGTATAAATAATTTATTTACATACTGAAGTACTATGACTGTCTTGAGGAAAGTTCTCGGGTATTTGAGTTGAAAGTTAAAATAGCTATTATTTAACATATGGCATCATTTTTACTTGTAAGAACAACTAAAAAACCATGATTAGTTAGACTCAAGCTTTTGGCAGACAGTTTATTAAAAATTAAGGAAGTGAGCATATTACTTCAAGAGAAAAACAAATAATGTTGTTAGTGATAAAATTCCAACTTATGTCAAAATTAGAATTTTTTTTTTTTTTTTTTTTGCAGTACTGGGGATTGAACCCAGGGGCATTCTACCTCAGAGCTATACCCCCAGCCCTATTTTTTTTTTTTTTTTTTTTTTTTTTTTGCGGTACTGCTGGAGGTTGAACTCAGGGGCATTCTACCTCCGAGCTATACCCCCAGCCCTATTTTTTATTCTTTATTTTGAAACCGAGTCTCACTAAGTTGCGGAGTGCCTCACTAGGTAGCTGAGGCTGGCCTCGAACCCGGATCCTCTGGTCTCAGCCTCCCAAATGCTGGGATTACAAGCGTGCCCAGCCCTATTTTTTAATTCTTTATTTTGAAACAAGGTCTCACTAAGTTGCAGAGAGCCTCACTAAGTAGCTGAGGCTGGCTGTGAACCCGGATCCTCCAGTCTCAGCCTCCCAAATGCTGGGATTACAAGCGTGCGCCACCACGCCTGGTTTAAAATTAGAATTTTTAAAATCTTGTGTACTCATTGTAAATCTGACTGCTTCTTAGTACTCCAGATATTTTAAAATGAGATTAGCACTGATATTCAGGAATGATTTTAAAATTTATTATTATACCATGAAATGTGGCAATATTTAGGAGATCTGCAAGAATATGTGAGCTAAGTGAACCAATTCCTTATGAATAGCCAATACATGTTATTACAATATCATACAACAGATCCACCCAACTATGATAGAGACTGATGGGTTTTAACATAGCATAGTAAAAAAAAAATCATTGGTTTAACTTCAGATTTTATATTACAATTAATCTTTAAGATATCATTTTCAAGTTTTACTATAGAATAAAAACATTCACAATTATTTGAAAAAGCTATTAGAATATTCTTCCTTCTAACAAAGTATCTGTGAGACATGATTTTATTTATTTTATTTCTTTTTTTCTTGTGTGTGTGTGTGTGTGTGTGTGTGTGTGTGTGTGTGTGTGTGGTACTAGGGAAGGAATCCAGGGACATTCTATCTCCTTTTTACTTTATGTTTGGAAATAGGGTCTTGCTAGGTTGCAGAGAGTCTCACTGTGTTGCTGAGGCTGTCCTCAAACCTGTGATCTTCCTGTCTCAAATTATCAAGTACTGAATTACAGGCATGCCCCATTTCAGCACAATTTTCTTAAAATACTTCATAATCTAGAGAAACTGCAATACAGTGAATTCAAAAGTGGATAGACATGAAATAGGAATTATAGTTTTTGGAAAATATAATTTTTTAAGTAAAAATGTTTATTATTATCCCAAATAAATCTACAAATATTTAAATTTTCCTTTTACATTTCTAATATGATAAGCATTGGTATATATCTCACATAAACCATAACTCTTTGTAATCTTTAATAATTTTTAAGAGTATGAAAGAATTTTAAAACCAAAATATATGAGTAACTCTGGTTTAATTCCTTACAAAAGGGAAACCAGCCATAACAGAACTATGCAATGTTAGAGTCTTAATTTATTAGACCTCAGAACAGATTTAGAAATATATTAGGCCCACAAAAGTGTTACTGGATTTTTTTTTCTTTCATTCAGTGACTCAGTCCATCCTGTATTTAACAAAGTGATGATGCATCTAATGATGGTGCAGATCAGACGCTTTAAAAAAGTATAGTGCTGGTGCTCTTGGAGGTATTTTTAATTTTAATTAGTGCTTATCTCCTGTCCCCAGGCATTTAACATTTTAGTCATTCCCGCAATCTTGCTTAGGATCTCTAACAATGCATACTTTTTGATAAGAACTTTGTTTCATCCTAATAAAAAAAAAAGGCCTACGTTTTTCTAGATCAGACGATTAAAATCATTAGAGGTTGGCAAATTCAATGCTGAAAGTCAAATTTGGTATAGTATCCTAATTTTCCAGGTAATACTGCCTTAGTTGCTGCTGTGACATCTATTTTTAATTTTGTGAATATATAAATATATATAAATATATTGTGAATATATAAATATATAAATCTCCAGAAGTTTTTTATGTACTTTCTCTTACTCTTTTTTTTTTGTCTTTTATTTTCCATCCTTTTCTTCACTTCTCTCCTTACTCCCCATACTACTCATCCTCTTTCTCATTTTAAAACCTAGTATGAATTTTCACATTCAAAAAAAGAAGTTAAATAACTGTATATTACAGGTTTTCACATATAAAAATTATATTTACCCTTGCATAAATGTATCCCTTTTGTAATATTATTCTACATACATACTAATTTATTAAATTTGGTATATTTATATTTTGTATCAACACACTTTGAAATATTTTTAGTTTAGCAAGTTTCTTTTTTTTTATTGGTGCATTGTAATCATACATCTTAATGAGGTACAAGCTGGTAGAGGCATACATGCACACATCACTCATTTAGCCCTTCCCCAATTCCCACTCAATTCCTGCCCCTCTCCCTCCTTCTCATGTTTGACTCAGTGATTGACTTTGATATGTTTGTGAATGTACATCATGTGCATTAGGGTGTTCCCCCACCCAGTCATTCTCAGTTAGGTTGCCTTCTTTGCTCATCTAAGTTTTCTCCTTCTTCTAGAGTCCCTCCTATGACCCATTTTCTCCCTATCTTCCTCATATTAGGGAGAGCAAGTTTCTTTTTAATGAGCTTAGATTTTCTATTTAGAAAATCACATTGCTTGCAAATAATATTTTTACCTACCAGACTTCAGTAGTCAAATGTCCTCTTCTAATTTCTTACCATATCACAATATTATGCACACATATAAAAATTCTAAATAATACTTAAATTTCTCATTTTAACAAGGAGAAAAGCCAAGATTTATAGAAAACATAGCCTATATTAACACTAGCTAATAAAAATATGCATATTTATCTGTAATCAATCCCTACAATTTCTATGAATACAGTCTTATGATCATCTTCTCACCCATTGTAAAATAACTATGAATATTTATATAGAACTAAGAAAAAAATAATCTTTTTAACTCTTTATATAAGGATATTTGACAAATTTTAGTTTCAGTTGTTTATGATAAATTTATGAAAATTAAATAACAATGTTTAAGCCACTATTTACAACTCATCTTTATTCTAAACCAAAGAGTAGCTAAGAGAGAATAATCTGTAATATTTGAGATGTGTCATTAAGCATAAACTTCCTATCTTGCTGTTCTTTGGACATCTAACTATACCTTCCATGAGGAAATCCTGACCAGCAAAAGTTGCATCACTACTAGTTTCATTCATGAATTAGAGACTAAAGTAACCTCTCCCATGACAGGTACTCTAAGTCATGCATAGATAGTGAGAGAGATAACTAAGGAATTAATACACTCACTGGAGGTGAATGAAACAAATCACATGGTTTAGAAAAGGACAGAGATTAATGAATGTCAGTGTCATATGAATTTGGAATTGAATACAAAATTGTCCAGAATTCAATGGGAGCAACAAGTATTTTGTAAATATGGAGTAGGGGTTGGAGAAAAATTGAGAAATAGTGCTAAGGTCAGACCTGGAAACAGAAACTCCAAAAAGCAAAGGTAGAGTCTTTGGGTGATACCAACCTCTCAGACTAGGATTTGACTTTCATATTCTATTGTTCCTGCTGTCTATGCCTGCGATATAGGAGGCCAAGGAAAATAAATCAGCTCTTTCATTTCTGTTTTCAACCTTCAATATTAAAAATATTGCCAATTTTCATTTTGAATTATGTCTAGTTCACAAGACCCCAGGAAGTTATCTAATTTATTCTACAAGTTTTTCTAATTCCCATTTGTATGGCTAAGGATCAAATTAGAGCATTAATTTTCAATATCAGAGTTATAATCTGTTAGTAATAAAGATGAAACTTATATGAATATCTGTGTGCATATTTTTCTGTGATGTAAAATGTGGTTTTACTGTAGAATATAGATTTTTTTAAAAAGAGCTGCACTAAGATATGTCAGAACCCTCGTATTGACCAGGAAAATCTAATTTCTGCAAGGATAACTATAGAGCAGTGATGTATGAGGTCTGGTGGGAGTGGGTGTCAGTGGGAGGAGTCCACCTCCAGGTGGGAGGAACTTTTTATCAATGATGTTGTTTAGAGCTGCCAGTGCATTATGATAATAATAGCCACACCAACTTTAATCAGTTTCCTTATGCTTTAAATTCTTTATTGATAATATACCCCCTTATTTCCTGCATGCAGAATAGACTACTTCTACAATACCTGATTCCAGCTTTCTATCCATTTTGAAGTTCAAGTTATTACACACCGAGTCTGTCTCATGTATCAAGTTTTGAGTCTTTATATAAGCCACTGTAAAGACCTACATCAGCCACCAATGAAACAAGAAAGTTGTTTAGAGAAAAAGACTATTCTGATCTTGAGTATAATTGATTATAAGATTCTTTTTTATCCATTAAGGAAGAATTAAAGTCCTAAAAGAGTTCTGGAAAGCTAGCAATGCAATTTTTATATATGGAAAATCATCATCATCATTATTATATTATTTCTCAGATTGAGGTAAAAGTAGGAACATACTATAGTTCATAGGTCCAACTTCCAGAAAGAAATAAGACAAATAAGCCAGTCAGTGTTAATTGAATCCCTGTTACGGATCTATATCTGACATGCAATGACAACTAAGAAGCAAAATTTCAGTTTCTGTTTTTTAGGATTTCAAATGAAGTCGAAGAGAAAAAACTGGAATACAAAGGACAATGGCAAATAACACAAATCTGCATCTCGTTAAGGTCTAAATTGTGTGTCATTGATTATAAATGATAGAAAAGTCTCCCAGAGGAGAGACTAACAGTTTTATAACAACATACTGCCACTACAAAACTATTGATAAAGATGTAATGATTATTAAGTGATTATTTTTTTCGATAACATTCCAAGTCATTTATAGTCATTATTTCATTTGTTATAGCTATTCTAAAAGATAGATGCTATTTGCACCTTTCTTTTGCAGATGAAGAAACTGAGGCACAAAAAGATTAGGTGACTTACTTAAGGTCACAAAGTTAGTGGCAGAACAAGAATTTGGGTCCAAGCAATCTGTACCCAGGAACTGTCTTTTAAACTGCGACACAAACTGTCAGAGATTTTGTTGAGGAGGAGGTAATTAGGTTGGACTTTTATAGAATCATACTTAAGTGAGGGAAAATAATAGGGAGAACACTTCAGTGAGAAAGAAGCTATAATCATAGACTAGAAATGACAAAGAATGATTAGTACATGTTGTAAGGATGACAAAGCTTAGTAAGACTTGAAAGTTCATGGTGTGATATATCATGGGAAATTAAGGTGGAATGAATTTGATTCTTAAAGGATTCTGAATTTCATTCAGCTAATACTTTTTTTAAATGTTCAAATAATTTTTGATGAAGTAGAAAATAAGCAACCATTAAAATATTTTAATAGTCACATGAAAAAAACATGTGCAATTAAATTTTTTGTTTTTTGTTTTTGTTTTGCTACTGGGGGTTGAACCCAAGGGCATTCTACCTCTGAGCTATGCCCCCAAACCTATTTTATTTTGAAACAGGGTCTTACTAAGTTGTTGAGGATCTTACCAAATTGCTGAGGCTGGTCTCAAACCCGTGATCCTCCTATTTTAGTTTCCCAAGTACTGGGATTTCAGGTATAGGTTACCACACTTGGATGTGCAATTAGTTTTTAATTAGGATGAAGTACATTGGAAGAAGAAAGAACAAAAGTCATGTAGTGCAGCTACTTTTAATAATTTAAACTGGGCTTGGAAAAGAGAATATATGGGAGCTGGGTGTGGTGGCACATGCTTGTAATCCCAGCATTTGGGAGGCTGAGACCAGAGGATCTGAGTTCACGGCCAGCCTCGGCTACTTAGTGAGGTACTCCACAACTTAGTGAGACCCTGTTTCAAAATAAAGAATAAAAAATAGGGCTGGGGGGATAGTTCATAGGTAGAATGCCCCTAAATTCAATCCCTAGTAGCGCAAAAAAAAAAAAAAAGAGAGAGAGAATATATGGACTAGAGAAACAATTTGAAATAAGAATTATCAAATTCATTAGATGAACACAAAGAATGAAACTAAAGACCCAATACCTTCCAAACTTTGACAGCAGGTGACTAGGACACAAAGTGGTGCTGCTAAGACAGGGACGCTTTGAGTTGCAAAGATTAGTTGAATTTAAGATACCTGATTCAATTCTCTGAAAGGAGAACAGTGTCATTTTTGACCATTTTATCCTCAGCACTATGCTAGGCATGGTGCCTGGCACATAGCAGGTGGAAAAAATATTCTTTAAAAACATGACTAAACAAGGTCATGGTAAGATAATAAAAGAAAGACTCGGTATGTCAAGCTTAAGTTTCCATGTACTATTTTCAACTCTTGGGAAGTTGAGAGAATTATATTGTATATGTAAAAAGTAATTTGTGGGCTAAAATCTAAATTATATACAATATTGATTGTGATCATGATTAGGACTTCATATTGAAAGCTGAGGAGATGTTAAAAAAAAAAAAAACCCGTAAAGAATAAATGGTAATAAGAATCAAAGATTGTTGGCATTCAGGTAAATGTTCCTGAAAAAAGGCAGTGACAGAAATAATATTTACTTAATATCTGCTAAATAGCAATTTGAAGGAATGTTCTGAAAGCAAGCTATTCTGTTCCTTCTTTTATTTGATGTTCTATGTCTATATAAAGTAGATATTGACATCCTTTTACTGATGAGAAATCTGATATTCACAGTTTGATAAACTTGTCTAGTTACACAAAGCTATTCAGATATAGAGCTTATTCAAAAGAGATTATGCTTTAGGACTAGAGATGATGTAGCTCAATGTTAGAACATTTACCTAATATGTGTAAGTTCAGTCCACAGCACTACAAAAAAGTTTGTATGTTTCAATTCAAAAACACCATCTGGGGGGTGTTTACAACCTGAAAACTAAGAAAGTAGGTGAATATAAAATGTTGAAAGAGGGTACAGGTTTTTTATTTTAAAAGTAAGCAAAAAACTATATAGAGAAATAGACTGGTAGATAGAATAAAATGTCCAATTTCCTCTAATATATATATATATAAATATTCTTTAAAAACATGACTAAACAAGGTCATGGTAAGATAATAAAAGAAAGACTCGGTATGTCAAGCTTCAGTTTCCATGTACTATTTTCAACTCTTGGGAAGTTGAGAGAATTATATTGTATATGTAAAAAGTAATTTGTATATATATACTTTTTATGTAAGATCCTCAATAATTTTTATTCATATTCTGTTTAAACATTGCCAGAGAGTATGGGATCATGGTTAAGAAGATAATTCACTCCATATTGGTCAACATTAATTATAAATTTTATTAAAACTCTTTAAAAAGTTTTACTCTTAATAAAAGTTTTACAGATGGTGGAATATCCCTACCTCTAATTTTCATTAATTATATTGATTATGCACACTGTACAAGAGGAAAATAAGAGTAATCTATCTTCCATATGATACACTTACCAAAAAACTGCTGTTACAAGACCCTTAAGCTCAAAAAATAAAGTCAATAATCAATAATGGGATACCATCAAATTAAAAAGCAAAAATCCTTATGAAGTAATTGATCCACTAGGAACTGTTTTCCAATTTGTCTTTGCCTTTTAGAGGAATATCATTAAGCAGATTCCTTATAAACATAATTAATGAATAATATAATTCTAGTTCATGTGTCCTAGTTGACAGTTTAATAACTAGTTCTTGTCTATAGATGGAAGGACAAGGAAAATCCACTACCATAGCAGCTACATATTTTTCTCCTACACAATGCAAAAAACATTATAATAATCATTTGTGCAATAGTTCTATTAGTCTAGTGGCCAAGGACTCAGTCTTAAAATTTGTCAAAAAAGACAAACTCCTTTATTATTAGAATTGTGTTATAAATAGAAAGCAAAGAATTGAGAAGTCATATAAAAGTGAAATAAAGCAGTATATTTTTAGTATAGTGCATTGCAATTATATATCAAAGTGAGGTTAAAACATACATGCACACAGCACTCGGTGCATTGCACTCCACATCTTGCCCTGCCTCCCCTCCTTCTCACGTAGTGAAATTGGTATTATTTGTCAATCACATTATTATCACATGTTTCCATTGCATTATTTGAACTGTTTTAAAGTAGTATCTTCAAATGTCTTTGTTATGAATTCCTATCAGCAAAAATAATTTTGGGTGTGCATCCCTAATTTAAGTATATTATGAAATTATACAAAATAGAAATTTTTAAAAGGATGACATGAAATAAAATATTTTACAAAATTTTAGCAGTATAAAAACCTTTCTAATTTTAGTTAATAAGCTATAAATTAATATTTATGTTAATATATACAGTATGAGTACATTAGTATATGATAATACTGTATTTGACAGATTTGACTAGGCCATCATGCTGAATTGCATTTTATAGCTGAGAATCAGTTCATCAGAGGAGTAAAATAACTGTCATCTCTGTCTTTTAAAATATACTTCTTTCACAGGGCTTTTTCAGAGATTAAAGACCCTCCTATTTAGCACAGTATGAAGTGTAGGGCCAATAATACACTAATTTAAATACAAAATGAAATAAGAGCAAGTGTGAATGTTCACCAACAGGACATGTGGCTTGTTCAGCATCTTCATTGCATTAGTCAAGTATGCCTCTGAGTCACCTGGCACTTCTGCTATGGGAACATACTATGATTGTTTGCTGGTCTGAGCTCAATTGTAAGGTCTTTGCAGACATAAATGAATGTTGTTTGCTCACCAATTAATACACTGCCTGCCCATAGCAGGTGCTCGATAAATATTCTTTAGGGACTGTATGCATTAATAAATGAAAGTTTGAGTCTAATACTGAGAAATACAGTTAATTTAAAAACTTCTGAAATGGACAAAAATGATTTATTTAATTTAGATAGCTACAAATTTTGATATGTGAACTATATAAATGAAACTACTGAATAATTTTAAAATAAAAATATACAGCCATATATTTATTATATATTAATGTTCTCATAAAAATATGATAAAACCTAAATGTACATTTTTATTTTCTCATAAAGAATCTTGAAAAAGTTAACCATATTGTCAAGAGCATATCTCTGCTGTAGTCTGGGTTGGATTCTTTCTCCTTTTGTCCCTGGCCTGCTCTTTCTTCCTACCCTTCTCTTTCCTTCTGTTTCTTTTCTTGATTTTTCTTTTTATTTCCTATTGTTTATTTTCCTGCTTGCCTTGCTTTCTGCTTCTTTTTCTCTCACTCTTGCCTCTCCTCCCTGATTCTCCTTTCACTTCTTCTAATGTCTCTGGCATTAGTTTTTATCCTCACCAAGCAGTACAATTGCATGTACAGAATGAAAGAAGAAAAAAAAGAAGAAAAGACAGAAATCATAGTACAAGAAATATGTATCATGATGAGTGTCCTGAAAAATTGAAAACAACTTTTTCTCACATGAAGAAACAGTCTTCTCTATGTACTTTCCCTCTGAGAAAGAGAATAAACTATCAAGCAAATGAGAACCATCAGAGCTTCATATTAGTGTTAGTTTGGGTCCTGCATATAGGTTAATAGGACACAGTCAACCAACAGGACCTCAAAGATCATTTATTTCAATATAGTCTTTTTTTTGGAGGTGGGACTGGGGATTGAACAGGCATTCTACCTCTGAGCTACACCCTCAGTCCTATTTTATCTTTTATTTTGAAACAGATTCTCACTAAGTTGCTAAGACCCTTGCCAAGTTGTGGAAGACTGGCTTTGATTTTGCGATCCTCCTATCTCAGTCTTCAAAACACTGAGATTACAGGTGTGTGCTACCACACCCAGCTCAATAATTCTTAATGAATTTTATGTAGTAGAATCTATGGTGACTCTGACAAAAGTGATAAACCTTTTTTCTTGGAAAAAGACACATACATACATGCCAGCAAAACTTTATAATTTCAGTAAATTCAACTGAAATGTATCAATAGACCTGGTATTAGTCCAAGCCCTGAAATGATCATTTCTCTCTTTCTCTCTCTCTCTCTCTCTCTCTCTCTCTCTCTCTCTCTCTCTCTCTCTCTCTCTCTCTCTCTCTCTCTCTCTCTCTCTCTCCCTACCTACCTTCCTACCTTCCTACCTACTACATATCCATTCATTTGTCCACCTATCTATCTACCTATACAATGAGATCTAGAGGTGCTCTCCTCATTAATTAAACATTATCACTCTGAGTTGGCACCCCTAGATTCCTAATCATGTTTCTTTCTATTCCTTATTCCAGAAAATAAATTAGAGGAGATTTTTTTCTTTTTTTCTTTTTTTGCACACCTCTGGCATTCTCATAGATATTAATTTTAAATAGTTACTGCTATCATTTCTAAAAACTAATCTATGTGCCTATAAATGATTGCTTCAGTTAATATATGTGGTAAAAAAAATTTAGATGTGTTAGATCAGTGTCAAATGATTCCTGTGGTTATTTCCTGAAGTATTCACATACCTTTGCTGACTCAAATGGAGAAAAACCTACTAGCTGCTTCATTTCCAACCAATAACCTTATCATGTTAAGTAAGAAAATACTGTAGGTAACTAAGTAGATAGCATTGCTCTACTAGAGGTGACTAAAAATACCTTGTTCCAGAAGAGAAGCAGATTAAATTGAGTAAAATTCTGGTAAATTTCAGAATGAAATGTCTTCAAACTTGTGGTCCATTAAATTGTCAGCTACTCTTCTGACAGCAATGGCAATCAAGTCGCAAATGACTTAAAAACATATCATGGCCCCAAAGTAGAATGAATACCAATACAAGGAATGAAAGGTAAAAATGACTCCCGTAGTCCAGGAAGTGCATCATTCTTTGAGGAAGAATATCTTTGTGGATGAATCTTCTTGGGATAATAAGCAAAATCTTAGATGTGAGGTTCCAAGTTCTTCACTTTGATGAAGAGAAATGCAGTCCAATCTGGAGTCATGCAATCCACTTCAGTTTTGTAGAATGATGTAAATATACTATTCATAAATATTTTCAGTGTGGGGCTTCTTTGTTGTTATTCACGAGTTTGGTCATTATTTGTTTATTGACCATTCAAATATCCAGGACACTAATTATCTGCTCTCTCTAATGGGAACTACTTCCAGGGAACCATTTCCTACACTACTACTTTTTGGCATAATATTATTGGCTATCTGCCATTTTTCCATTTGATTTTGATGTTATCATTATGTCTGTAAGAGAATTTTTAAAGATGAATTATTTTGGTGGAAGAATCCTTGACATTATGAAGTTTGTTTAATTTTGTACTTTATTGTCTACCTTATCATGTAGCATTCAAAGTGTCTATCAAGTTGGATATTAGGCTCAAGATTTTTTTCTTTTTAAAGATGACCAGTGCTTGTCAATTAATAAACATAGTTTATTACCATGCAATCCCAGAAACAAACATTCTTAGAGTTCAACCATGTAAAAAATGTTAACAAAGATGACATTAGTTAAGCCTTTTATCTACTAGACCTATTCTTTTTAGAGAACCAGAGTTGAAAGCATTATGAAAAAAAGTAAATCTATACACTATAGATACTGAAAGTATAATGAAAGAATTTCCAAAAGTTTAACTTAAAGTTGATGAATTATTTTATTACAATGGAACCTACTAATGTTTCCAAAGAATTAAACAATTTGTAGCTGGGCATGTCAGTGCATGCCTGTAACCCTAGTATTTAAGAGGCTGGAACATGAGGATCTCAGTTTCAAGGCTAGTCTCAGCAATCTAGCAAAACCCTGTTTCAAAACAAAAAATTAAAAAATGGCTGGGGGCATAGCTCCAAGGTAGTATGCCTGTGGGTTCAATCCTCTGTTCCATAAAATTTTTTACATAAGATATTTTCCTATAACATTACTCAAAGAATTAAAAATATGACCATTTGATTATTGAGAACAGTTAAATGTTACTGATATTTATTTATTTACTTTGATATAACAACTATTGTATACCTGTCACATTTTTAACATTTAGATATTCAATAGCTGGATCACAAAATATAGAAAGTAAATTCCACATATAGAAGAACAGAAATATATTTTATGATTACAATAAAATAATTAAATAGCAATATTTTTAAATATAGAGAATGCTTCATTATAAATGATAAATTATATTGTAAGATTTATTTCTTATTTATTTGATTCTGCTATTACATAGTTGGAAAATGGAAATCCCCAAAACTATGAGACTATCTAAAAGAATGCTGTATAAATTAGTTCCTGAAGTTTCCCTGTCTTGCTTAAAACTGATAGAAAAATTGTTTTAGCTACAAGTACAGATATATTTTGAGTGATAATAGAATATGTGTACAACTTGAAGACAGTTCTATTGAAATAAGCTATTTATATTGATAATTTTAAGGTGATTTCTTTCTCATATATAAAGCATGCATTTTTCTTAAAAATAAATTTTTCTACACGAAACAATTAAGATTTGAGAAAAAATTATTGTTTTGAACACTGGTATATGAAACTTTAAGAATTACTTTTTCAGTTGTAAAAAAGCTCATATGTTTTGAGTTTCTCAGTTCCAGAATTTAATGAGCACATGGACATGATTCATGGAGCTGAGTTGGTCTTATAGTAAGTGTCCTCAAATTTTTTTTATCTCGGATTTCTGACTCAAATAGTAACAATTAACTTGTATAAAATACTAGAGATAGGCCATTTGATTTGGTCTCTTTTTTCTCAGGTCTATGACACAGTCATTCTAATCCATGAGAGTCATCGCCTCCCTTTAGGGTCTCTCTTCTTTCTATTCTACCGTCTTTTAAACACTCATATTTTGTATCCAAGGTCTCACTTACACTTGAGAAGTTGTGATTTTGTACTGAATCCTCTGATGATCTTTCTACATTGGAAAAAATGATATCAATTGCTTTAAAAGTACAAGACAGAGCTGGGTGTGGTGGCGTATTCAAATTTTTAACTTTTATAAGATCTGCAATTATGTTCTGCTAGATGGGTTCTGATCTGAAGACAAAAATGAAGCATGTCTTATACAATCAAAAGTACAATATAGCCAGGCATGGTGGTGCACACATGAATCCTAGTACTTGAGTGTCTCAGACAGGAGGATCGTAGGTTTGAAGCCAGCCTCAGTAATTTAGCTAGACTTTCAACAACATAACAAGATTGTCAGCAACTTAGCAAGACCTTGCTTTCAAAAAAAAAAAAAAAAAATTGAACTAGGGCTCTAGCTCAGAGGTAGAATGCCTCTGGGGTTCAATCCCCAGTCATTACACCCCCCCCCCAAACACACACACTCATGAAATACAAGATAATTTAATAAGAAAATAATCAAAACACAGGAAAATCCAAGTTTAACATATAAAATCAGTAATATTAAAGCAACATATCTCCGTGGATTTTTTCCTGCACCCAATATGGTATTAACAATATGAATTAAAAGCACAGAATAATACAATATCAAGAAAGAGAAAACAATGTACAGCACCAGACCAGGGGGAAGAACAAATTCTAGACTAGAGCTGGGAGGTTCCTCAGCAGCCTCTCTGCATTCCTGGTTTGAAAGACAGGTCCAGACAAAGCATCCACCTCACGAAGAGACCTCAAAGAGATGCCTTGGTCCTTTTTCCTTTTTATAAGGAGAGCTGCCTGAACTTTGTGTGAGGTCACTGAGGTTCGCCTTTTGGCAGTGGCACATGGTGGCCAGTCTTGGGCTGGTGGTCCAATGCTCCATTAAGTCAATTGTTCCAGGCATCTTGGCTTGGAAAAGCCTAGTAAGCAGATTGACTTATTAAATACATAAGTGGCAAAAAGCAAGGTAATATACCAAGGTAGTTAAACAAAGCAATCAACATATCAAAGAGCACAAGGACCTACTCATTCCAGGGAAACACGCTAAGAAAAACAAAGTGAGAAGATTAGGAGAAGGGAAAAAAGGACCTCCCTATTCCCTGAGAAACAAGCTAAGAAAAACAAAGAAGATTAAGGGAAGGCAGAGGGAGGGTGAGGGAAGTCGAGGGTGAGACTCACATCCAAATGCACTACAGCAGTGAAGTGTACATGGTGCTTCTGGAGTCTGTTCTAAACGTTCTATTTTCTATCCCTTTCTTTTATTTTGAACACAGGAGAAACACGGTGAACTTTGGAGTATCTGAACTTTCTCCTTGAGGTCCTGGTATAATGACATCTTTTTGTTGACTTTTCCCCATTAACATTTTCCATCATACACTGTCTTTTGAATGATAATAAGTCAATCATCGCTGCAACAATAGAAACCAGTATTCTACCTGCCCACATCTGGCAACATGTGTCTGAGAGTGCTGCAAGATGATGAAATAAGATTCAACATGTAATAATTTCACTTTTATAGAGCCTACCACTCAGAATTAGTTATCCATCCTTATGAAGAGTATTCTTTTTAAAATCTTTATATGTTTCATTTACTAGAACCTAACAGATCAATATCTTTATCACAGTTAAAGCAAAGAAATCAAGAAAATAAGTTATTAAAAATACATATGGCAGAGCAGGGCGTGGTGGCGCACGCTTGTAATCCCAGCATTCGGGAGGCTGAGACCGGAGGATCCGGGTTCGCGGCCAGCCTCAGCTACCTAGTGAGGCACTCCGCAACTTGGTGAGACTCGGTTTCAAAATAAAGAATAAAAAATAGGGCTGGGGGTGTAGCTCGGAGGTAAAATGCCCCTGAGTTCAATCCCCAGTACCGCAAAAAAAAAAAAAAAAAAAAAAAAAAAAAAAAAAAAAAAAAAAAAAAAAAAAAAATACATATGGCAGAGCAGGGCGTGGTGGCGCACGCTTGTAATCCCAGCATTTGGGAGGCTGAGACCGGAGGATCCGGGTTCGCGGCCAGCCTCAGATACCTAGTGAGGCACTCTGGAACATAGTGAGACCTGGTTTCAAAATAAAAAATAAAAAATAGGGCTGGGGGTATAGCTCGAAGGTAGAAAGCCCCTGAATTCAATCCCCAGTACTGCAAAAAAAAAAAAAAAAAATACATATGGCAAAAGATTTTGGAAAATATTACTTTCGCAGTCTATTAAAAATAGTTAGCAATATAGTACTAATTCTTAAAGAGAGAGAGAGAGAGAGAGAGAGAGAGAGAGGAAATAAAGTGCCTAACATTTTTATGGCCTTTTTAATGACCCAGACACTATCAAGTCTTTCATATTTATTATTAAACTAGTTACATTTTACAGAAGGAGAAACAGAAGGAGCTTTAGAAAGGTCAAGGATATTCCCAAATGCACACAAGTAGTTAATGACAGCGCCAGGAACTGGACCAGGCATCTTACCCAGGAACCCAGTATACTGCCATCTTACTATGGGAGAGGCTTTACCTCAGGGAATAAAAATGAGTTAGTTTTATATATCTACTGAAAGAAGGAGGGGGGCAACACATACACACACAAGCATTCACACACACACACACACACACACACACACACACACACACTTTAAAACAAAACAGAAGATGTCAGGCACAGTGTCTCAGGCTGTAATCCCAGTACTTGAGAGACAGACAGGAAATCATAGGTTCAGGACCAGTGCAAAGTAACTTAGAGATCGTTCTTCAAAAAATAAAAAATAATATTATACTTGAGCATAGCTGCCCCTGGATTCAATCTCCAGTACCACAAACATACACACACACACACACACACACACACACACACACACACACATACACAGAACATTTGAAAGGATGGCACAAAAGGAAAGGTTCCTGAAATAGTTAAGTTTCTATTTTTAAGCTTTAAAAAGTAGATTGACTCTGTTGCAATCTTTAGGTGCTCAAAAATATGGTTAAAACACATATTGCTCCTAAGTTTTTCTCCCCTAAATCCTATGATTCAAAATGAAAATGCTAATTTAGAATTGTGCTGTTATAAACATGAATATGAATATATCAGTATAGTATTCTGACTTTATTTTTAGAAAAGTGGAAGGGGATTCGGGGAGGAGGGTAGAGAGGAGAAAAGGAGAATTGATAAAGGAAAACAGTTCACATAATGAAATGTCCATATATAAGAGTATTATTACCAATCTCACTAACATGTATGGGGAGGCAGGGGAAGCAGGGCAGGAACCAGAGGGAAATACAACAAGTGCTGTATGCGTGTATGTTTGTGCCACTTTAAACCTCACTATGATATACAAATACAGAGCATTAATGAAGGTATTAAAAAAGAAAATGCTGATTTTGTTACCTAAGAGGTTATACATTCATATATGTATATGTGTGTGTGTATAAAAAATATATATCACATACCTCATTCCAGAATCCTCAAAGCTAGTTCTCGTACTTACTTGAACATACTTCTTATATAGCATAATTTCCTCTGCCTAAGCTATGAAGTGTATTTTTTACTGCATTATGGTGTATTAATATAAAGGGTTAATAGTGTGTTTAAGCATTCTAACAAATAAGAATTATGAGAATATTAACCAGGCATGGTGGTGTATGCCTGTAATCCCAGAATTTGGAAGGCTGAGATAGGAGGATCACAGGTTCAAGGCCAGCCTCCGCAACTTAGTGAGACTCTGTAGCCTAGTAAGACCTTATTTCATTTTTTCTTTTCTTTTTTTTTTTTTTTTCGGTACTGGGGGTGAAACTCAGGGGCATTCTACCTCCGAGCTATACCTCCAGCCCTATTTTTTATTCTTTATTTTGAAACCGAGTCTCACTAAGTTGCGGAGTGCCTCACTAGGTAGCTGAGGCTAACCGCGAACCCGGATCCTCCGGTCTCAGCCTCCCAAATGCTGGGATTACAAGCGTGCGCCACCACGCCCGGCTAAGACCTTATTTCAAAACAAAAAAAATATGAAGGGTTAGAGAAATATCTCAGAGGCAAAACTCCCAGGGTTCAATCCCTAGTACCACACAAACACATGAAAAGAATATTTGCTATTTGTATAATTTTAATTTCAAGTTAACACAAATCTATCATCTATACTATTTAAAAATGAAAATAATAATGAAATATAGTCATGTGCTAAAATCTAATTTTAGCACCTTTTTGTTTGACTTTTCTTTTTTTGCTTTTGAAAAAAATAAATGCTCCAGAAGGAAATGTTACTTTTGCTAAATTAAGGTATAATTTTCAATGTAGTTAAATTTATTAGTACACTATAGAAATTTATTTAGAAATTTAGAAATTTCTTACTTAGAAACATTTCTTCATACTTACAATTTTATTCTCATTTGTCATTTTTATAGTCAATGTTATGCAAATGGAGAATCTGCCTCACTTTTTCTATTTGTCAAATGCCTCAGCAGAATATTATAATAAAATACAATATTTATTGTATTTTCAGTTTTTTACACAAAAAAGCATGCATTCTGTTTGAACATCAAAAAGTATGTTTATAGTTTTTTTTCCCTTTAATAACTCCTGGCTCTCAGCCTTTACAAGTAGCTTTTAAATTTATAATATCTGGTAACTTTACTGATATTATTAGAAGTTCATGTATCCAGGCTTGAATCTCTGAGGATGTACGCAAGCATGTAAAGAACTATTTATAAATACTTGGAATTTATAACAGTAAGATTGATTAAACTATTCCTAATGATGAAAAAAGTAAAATGAAGTTTCTACTTTATTTTCCTTTACTTGTCTTTTTGGGGGTAAATATTTCAATAAAATTATTATTTTCAAAGCTGAAATGGACAGTATTAGAAGAAACCATTACAGCCGTACCATTTTACTAATGAGGAAAGTAAGTGCCAACAAGCTGAGCAGTTTGTCCGTGGTCATACCACCAAGGTGGCAGGAACGGGAGCCCTGGTCTATAGCCCCGTGACTTCACCACACCTCGTGATTCCCGCAAAGGGAAGGGACAAAATATTTCTAATAAGGAAGTCAGAAGTGCCTTTTGTGTACTCTAGTGTTTTGCCTTTTTTAAAAAACAAATTGGGGCCACACCTCAATGCCAATCATACCTCCCCAACCGGAATCGTGTAGCCCTCTGAATCATCAGTTCAGATGCGCGTGAGCCCTCTGCAGCTCCTAGTTTCTCTAAGTAGGTATTCACATTCACAGTGTGGAAACAGCTGGCACAGAACTGATCATGTTCTTATCAGGCTGTATCAAGACTGTAGACCTCACTCATTGAACCTGTCAGACTTGTTTCCTTTCTTGTGCCAGTGACTGTCATTATTTTCCAGCCTCCCAGCCCTGACCCGGCTGATACAGATCAGATGGTGACTGAATAGAACCTGCCCCAGTCCTGGGTCCATGATGTACGCGTAAGTACTCAGCTTTTCTCAGAAAGAGTTATCAATGGGTCAGATGTTCACCACTCCTGAGATGCACTGTGCAGACGCTGACTGGTAGTGATTGCTTTAAAAATAAGTTTTTAAAATGTGTGTTGTATTTTGTGTTAAAGTTTTATTTTGTTGTTTTTCTAAATATAATTTTTAAATGAAAAGGGCCAATATTGTACTTTATTTCTAAATAATAGAAATAGAAATGACATGTAGTAATATTTACTATTATGTTATATGTAAACATCTATAAAATATGTGCTTCAGAAGATAAAGTGTTTAGTATAGTTCATTTAACTTCTATTTTACATCCAATAGCATGATATGTTTTTTTCATATATTGCTTATTAGAGTATACTTTGAAAAACAAAGTATAAATTGAAGAAGAGATTCTACTAAAAGTTTTATTTGTTTTAACTCTAAATAAAGGAAAGTATGATAGCAGTGGAAATATTATATGATGTATCTCATGAGTTAAATGGTTAAAATTAAAATACTCATATGTAAATAATCATTAAATTAACAAAATTTAGATTCCATGTGATGTGTCATTATTGAACTCCAAAATAGTTTACTAATTGATAAACTTAAGGTAAAGGAATTTTTATATATTTATACTTAGACAATATTCAGGCTATTATTTTCTAGGTTTAGAAATGAATAACTGATATTTGATGTTATTCCTGCTTAGTCTAAAATTGTTTCTCTAAGAGATTTTTAATCTTTCTATAGACACAAACTTCTCACATGTTCTCCACTGACGTTTCAGACTTAATCATGATTTTGTGACAATTGTAATTACTCAGTCATTTGGATTTGTCTTCAGTTAAAAATACTTCAGGCCTGTAGGCCCTCTAACTCTTAAACAATGAGTGTTCTTAATCTTCCCTAATTTACTTTCCAGTAACACCATGACCCTGAGAAAGACTGTCCATTTCATACGTAAAGCTTCCTCCAATCAACCTTTTCATAATAGCATGATGTAGCATATTAAATGTAATTTTATTAAATACAGAAAGTATATTTCTAACCAAGATAAATACAGAACAAAATAAAATGTGCAGCAGGAATAAAACTGACTCTGATATTTAACAAACATTCTTATAAATATGATATACAATTTCATATTTAAAAGTATTAATGAAGCCAGGCGTGGTGGCGCATGCTTGTAATCCCAGTATTCAGGAGGCTGAGACCGAGGATCCGGGTTCGAGGTCAGCCTCAGCTACCTAGGGAGGCACTCCACAACTTAACAAGACCCGGTTTCAAAATAAAGAATAAAAAATAGGGCTGGGGGTATAGCTCGGAGGTAGAATGGCCCTGAGTTCAATCCCCAGTACCGCAAAAAAAAAAAAAAAAAAAAGTATTAATGAAGAACTTGAAGTTCTCTCACACTCATTTATTTCAGAATCCTTTTCTCAATTTGTGGTATCACCTCTACTTGCTCACTTATTTTTAATAAACTCTGAAGTTTCTATATTGAAGTCTCATCAACTTTGATTCTGAATGTATAGTTTTGAAAATTTTAACTATTCTAATTGGATTATAGATTAGTATTATTTTAACACATATATTCTGCCAAAAATATGGATTGGGGATAAAGACAAGATAAAAAGGTTAACTAGTGGATTCATTGAATTCATTAGTAAAGGTACTTTGCTCAAGAGATTAGTTTCATAGAGCAAGTGGGTCAAACATGCTCTTAGTAAAAGTCTTGCTTTTGCCATTGTGGTGAGGTAGATAAAGAACCAGCATGATATTTAGATGTGTTCTAGATCCAGATTTGCACTCATTTGTCTAGAAAAGTTACTGAGCTCTCAGGTCTTCACTTTTATCCATAATATGTGGGGAGAGCATTTATTACTATTAATGAGTTTTGAAATCATTTTGTGGATAAGCAAGAAATCATTTTTTGGTTTATTGGTTTTATTATTAGACTTATTTCAATATTATTACATTCCTTTTTATATTTAAGTAGTAATAAAATAATATTTTATATTTATTTTGTTAAATATTAAGTAGTAAGTATAATTATTATACTATAGAAATGTTTCATATATATGATGATGTCTTTGCATGTACCATACTGTGATGTAGAACATTTCTTACTGTGGGTCATGATAAAAATATCTACATTGCCTTAGATAATCATAAAGTCCTTCAAGTCTATAATTTCAGAGTTTAGAGATAGTTAATATGAGAACATTAACTTTCATAAACAGATTAAATAATCTGTTTCATGCAGATTATTTAATTTCTTTTTTTTTTTTTTTTTTTTTTTGCGGTACTGGGGGTTGAACTCAGGGGCATTCTACCTCCGAGCTACACCCGCAGCCCTATTTTTTATTCTTTATTTTGAAACCGAGTCTCACTAAGTTGCGGAGTGTCTCACTAGGTAGCTGAGGCTGGCCGTGAACCGGGATCCTCTGGTCTCAGCCTCCCGAATGCTGGGATTACAAGTGTGCGCCACCACGCCCGGCTCAGATTATTTAATTTCTTTCATTAGTAGCTGTACTTGTTGCCCTCCACAAGTGAGGCAGAGATAAGATATATGATTACCAGCAAGCTGACCCTGGTGTCAAGAAAAGTCAGTAAGTGATACCTTCACGATACCATCTGATAAATGCAAAAATAAGTATAAATAGGATATTATGGGATGCCTATCTGAACTTATAAGAACTTCTCAGAATATGCAATAATTGAGTTTATTCTTTAAAAACAAGTAAAATTGGTTGGAAGAAAAAGACATATTGTGGATTGAGAGAAAGTAAAAATTTGATTTTACTAGCAGTGTGTCTGATAATAAAATTTCATCAATTTTCCTAGAAATAAAATTGGTCAGTATGTCTAGGAAAGGCCTTATATAACAGACTGGAGACCCCTGAACTTTATTATGAGAATTGGGTAAAAATTTAAGCAAGAGGAAGAAATAATGAAACTTGAAATCTAGAACTATTAAGGAGACTTGTGTTGTCATTTGTTTATGACTGTAGAGCTGGGACATTTTTCTCCTACCCTGACATCTTGATTATTTAGGAAGCACAGCCATCCTCTTCAAACTTGCATGAGATCTTGTGGGTACTTCAATTGGCACTTATCTCTCTGTATCTTTAAATATTTGTTTTAAGTTATGTCTCCCCAGTTAAACAGAGAGCTCTTTGTATCCTAGTGCCAAATATATTACCTGCCCTATGGAGATTCTCATCATGTTTATGTTAACTTATGATTATGCATGACTAAATGCAAAAAGCAGATACTGAGAAAAGAAGAAAGTCTAAGGATAAAAGAAAATTTCAAGTTTACTTTTTATTATATATTCATTAAAGAAGGCCTATGAAATATATGAGATACAGTAATTAAGAAGGTAAATTAAAATATGAACAGTGTACAGAATTTATTCCAATTAAACTTATGTTGCTGTGCTGATGGGGGTTTGTTGTTAAAGATATGAAAATATAGATAAATGCTCATAAACTTGATTTTCAATTTTATTCACTCCTTAATTCAACAATGATTATTATACTAGCTAATAGTGTATTAGTAATGCATTATACACATATACATCTATAAAACCTACATACATTATTTGTACACATATTTGTTATGTGTATATAGCATGTGTATACATTTACATAGCAGATGCACATAAAAGAATACATAGATATACACATAAAAGATTAAGATAAAGGTACTACTTTATGATCAAAACATAAGGAGACACAATAAGAAATTAGTCAAATAGATGTGAATTATGAATGTGATAAGTATGAGGTAAAGCTTTTATATTTTTCCAAAAATATTTCCAATTCACTTAATTTCTTTAACTACTAGATTTTTTTAAATAAGTGAAAACTAGATGTGTAAAATGTATCTATTTTAAAAAATTAAATACTGGTATAGTTAGATATAAATAGGACCTTTTAACACTACTCAATGAATACAGGAAGGCAACGTGGAAACTAGTATCTTGACCAAGAAGATGTCTATGTTTCTTGCAGCAATTATTTGCAGTTTTTTTTTTTTAAAGGACATTGTGCCTTTGGAGTACTATGAGGTTTAGTGCATTAAGGTAGCAGATAGATATTTACAGACAAATTTAACAAGGAGATTTTCGTATTCTTGAATCATATAATCACTGTAATTTATTACTACGTATAATTATTTTTTATGCATTGTGAACTCAGCGTTTCAGAAACATGTTCAAAATCCAAGTTCAAAACCCAATTCAAAGATAAATCAGCGATATATGTAATTTTTTGTTTTATAATTCCCTATTTTTAAAAGTTCTAAAAATTTTTATAGTTAATTGCTTATTATTACTCAAAATTTAAAAACAAGCTACTTTGAGGCATTTGAAAGTTTGATACTATCATCAAGAAAGCAGCCGAGCTGGGCGTGGTGGCACATGCTTGTAATCGCAGCATTTGGGAGGCTGAGACAGGAGGATCCGGGTTCGTAGCCTGCCTCAGGTACTTAGTGAGGCACTCCGCAACTTAGTGAGACCCTGTTTCAAAATAAAGAATAAAAAATAGGGCTGGGGGTATAGCTCAGAGGTAGAATGCCCCTGAGTTCAACCCCCAGAACCGCAAAAAAAAAAAAGAAAGAAGGCAGCCAATCTTAGCTGTCTTATATAAAATAAAAATGAATTACTTTAAGGCATAACTTTAGAAAGCATATACTATGATATATGAAAATCACATGAAATTATTTATTTTATAAGTTAGAACTCATTGAATACTGGCAATTTTTTATGGTTCCGATTTATGAAGTATGTTTTTGGTTTTGTTTCTTTTTCTTTTTCTTTGTTTCTGTCTAACGCAGCATTCAGAATACATGATTGACAAGAATTAACTCTAGAAAATAGAAAAAAAAATCCAGTTCAAAACAGAGCATAAAGTGTGTCTAGGTACTACTAAAAGCAGAAAAGTAAAACAAATTCCATTAATCATCTACCTTAACTCTTATGTCTCCCCCTCTTATAACATTAAAACGTTCTTGTATTTGCTCTGAACTGTTGTTGCATTTTGTTTTAATACTCAGCCAAATGAACCTGAACAGGCAGAAGGATCTAAAATGAATGAGACCTTTAATGTAGTACATCAGCATCAAATTACAAGAAAAGCAATACAAAGTAAAAGAAACTATAGTTTCGTCTCGATAAAGGTTTAAAAATAAATATATTAAAAATGAGGTCATTTATCTAGCTCCCATCTTTCACACTGAACTCATTATTTCAAGCATATGCATAAATCCAAACAGGTTGTAGAGGCCTGTTGAGGACTAAGTTGGACATAGTAGTAAAGATGCCACCTCGAAACTATGTCAGTGACATCGTCATTGTAGCTTTTGCCTCTGTTGCACTGGTGAGGCATTTTGGGCCCTACTGTGACTCTATGTCTATCTTCCTCTTCCTTTTATCATTCACCCTTCCATGAACATCTTATTCCCTGGTGGCTATTAATCCTTGACATACCTTCATTTCCAATCTCAAATTCCAGTTGCTTTAGGTGGTCTTGGCCATCATTTCTGCAAGGTAAAGGAAATATCAATTTGTTCTTTTATCATGGCTTACATGTTTTATTACTTTAAAAAAACTATGAACTAATGGATATTGTAATTGGGTATTGGGGATATTGCTAGATAAAATGGTTGGGACAATCAGCTTCATCTTTTCACCAAATGAGCAGAATTATTTTCTGCTCCTGTGTTCTTTATTCACAGCCCAACAGAACAGAAAGAGTTTAGTCAATATTTATTTCTTCTTTAAAATTTACAAAATCTATTCATTTCAACTCACTTATCTGATAAACTACCCTCTTTCTCTTGCTGATAGCAGTGTGTGTGTGTGTGTGTGTGTGTGTGTGTGTGTGTGTGTGTGTGTGTATTACTGTGAATTGAACTCAAGGGTATTCTACCTCTGACCTACATCCCCAGCCCTATTTTATTTTTATTTTGAAACAGGGTCTCTAAGTTATTCTCCGGTCTCAGCCTCCCAAGTACTGGGATCAAAGGCATGTACCACTGCACCAGGTCTGAAATCAACTTTTAAAAGAACATGAACATTACTTGAAGCTGAATTATGGCAACATCAAGATATGACTTATTAGCTACTCTCTTTTTCATTCACAAACTTAAGTACTTCGAGTAAATTTTTTATTTGTACTTAATTAAAACTTAACTATGACCCTACATTCCCCCCCCCCACACACAAAATCTTTTTTAAAAAAGTTAGTCAAGAACTAAGTGGCACTAAAATGTCCGTAGCACTCAGTAAGAACAAGGCGTTCACAACTGTCTTTCTAGAGGTTATTTAATAAATTTTAAATAAGATACATAAACATGTATTAGGAGTTCTTCTGGGCATCTGGAACTGGAATACCTGCTTGAATTGTGTGTTATTTATGCATTAGAATAATTGACATAAACATTACTTAGAATGGAATCTACTTATTAGAATTGCATTTTCTTTGATTCCTGTGCTAATGTTAAGGAAACTAATGCTGCACTGATAATGTTTAACTGCTCATCAGAAAATATATGGAAACTGGATCCCAAATCTCACCATATACTTAATGAAATATGACTATTACTACACCTACAACTATGAAATAAGCTTTTTTATGGCTTTAATTTTTTCTAAGTTTTATCTATAGCCAGATGTAGTAATATAAGTTGATTAATAGGGTTTCAAGAAAATGTGGAAGTAAATTTCTATTGATCTATTTGTCAAAATAAAAGTAGGATCATCAATAGGAAATGCAATAGTAGAAACCTAGGTATTTGTACACTGGTAAAATCTAATCCACAGTCTGTAAATTTCTGAGCTTCTCTAAAAGCTCAGAAGTCAAAACCCAATCATCCTGTTGTTACTCTCTAATTTTATGGTATGTCTTTCTGGGAATTAGGTGATTTTAATAAAGCAGTTAATTAGATGTTAATGAGCCATTTAATGTAGACTCAAACCTTCAAAAATAAAAACGATTATTTAAACAAATTATAAATCTTATGAAAGAGCATTCAAGTTGCATGAGTTTTTAGTTAATTCATCAAATATAGGGAAACTGAGCACTTGAGAGGAAAATTACAAGACTGAGAAGCTCTTAAACATCTTTGTAAGGAGCATTCTAACCTACTCATTATCTTTTACACATGGCCCTTCAGTAATGTGACAGAGATTCTGGGACATGTTAATTTTGTTTATTTAATATGCAGATTATATGAGCTGTAAATTAGAACACTGTTGATCTCCTTTATCTAGGGCATTTATATCTTAATTAGAGGTCCTCCCTCTGAACAGGATTGCAAAATACCACTAAGATGCAAACCTTTATAGCAGACAATCATACAGAAAGCTAAGTGGAGAACATTGGCTGCCTATTAAAAACAGCTGCATTTTAAAACTATATATTTATCAATGAAGGAATCACTTCCATTGACATGTGCATATGTGAGAATACCAATGCCAACCTCAATACCCTGTATGGGGAAGAGGGGAGTGGGGATGGAGCCAGGGGAAAGCCAACCAAGTGCTGTGTGTATATGTGTCACCATCACTGTGAACTACATTATGATGTGAAATTATAATGCACCAATATAAGTATATATATGTATATATATATATGTATTATATTTAGTTATTTATTTTACCTGAAAATAACTGGGTAACAATAGCATATTCTATTTGTCATCTGTACCACATGTATAAACACAGATTACATATTATATTCTAGTTGGGGATTGCTAGATTAAATATTCAACATCAATAAGTAATGCAAATATTTTTCAGAAGAGAGTGTGATTAACAGTTTATAAATTCTCTTTAGTCACTATTTTAATTCTGCTTTTGTCTCCTGAGATATTCTCCAAAACTCAGTTATAAAGTAACAGAGTTTGATTCCTCAGGAAGCATTTTGTGTGATGTTCTTCTTCTTACTATATTGAATGATGTGCTATTATTTGTCCATGGTGTTAGGGAACAAAATAAAACTTAATACCAGGGACTCTTGATTTGGTTTTGCAAAGTTATTATGGCTGCTATTTATTTATTTATTTATTTATTTATTTATTTATTTAGTGTGTGTGTGTGTGTGTATGTGTGTGTGTGTGTGTGTGTGTGTGTGTTGGTGGGGATTGAACCCAGGGACATTCTGAGCTACACCCCCAGCCCTATTTTATTTTAATTTTGAAACACTCATACTAAGTTGTGCCTAAACAATGGTTGTTCTTAATTGTTGTGTATCAGGCGTTGAGCATATCTATGGGAAATCCTGGCAAATTGTGAACCTGAGGTTCATTGTGATTTATATTCATAGTTGAAAAATTTCAAGTCAATAGGATTTTCTAATTGCTATATGTACATATATATATAAATATATATATGTATATATATGAAGCAGAAGACAAAATCTGCCCTTCAGGAGTTTGTGGTCTAATTGTAGAAGCAAACTTTGTACACATAAGCAAAAAATAAATTAGCATGTAATTGGGCTACACAGTGTAATGGACTGTAAAACTCAGGAGGAAAGGACAGAATAATGTTATAATATGCCAGGATGTTTATATATGATCATTGCAGGCATTATTTTTTAATTTGTATACCCTCTGTATAGTGCCCCTGTTATTGTTTTTCTAACATTTTCACACTTAATTTCTTGAATATTCAGAGAAATGAGGTGCAATTCTGTAAATATATAATATTCATCATTGATGAATTTGATGTGCTATTATGTTGGTAGATTTATAAAGCTTATTTTTCAAGCTCATATTCAAATGTTGGGGTGTTATTTTGCATATCTCTTTGTTGTGACTCCAGGTCACTCTCTTTCCCGCTCACTAGTTTTGTTCACACTGGCTTACTTCAGTATATGCACTTGGCACACTGCTACTCTTGTGCACGGGCTTCCTCCTTGGCTTGTGCTGCTCCTCCCTCTAAATTGCACATAATTAGATGATCCTGCAGGTCATTTTGGCTTAAATGTCTTTAGAGAAACCTTCTCTGATCTCCTGTACCATTTTTACCATGATAATGTACCATTTTTACCATGATAATGTACCATTTTTATCATGATGATCAGAAACAGATTTTTATAATATGTTTTAATGTCTGCATCTCCTATTTATGAGGTAAAGGTTATGAGTGCCTTTGGTTAGCCATTCTAGCCCCAGTCAGCAATTTTTTTTCAAAACCTGTCAAATGAATATATAAATGTTAGAATTCCTTACTAAGTCTTGGACTGAAGGCCTGTTTTCAAAGAATTTCTAGAAATATGGTATAATTCACATATCAAACATGTGTAAAAGGTGTTTCCAAATTGCATCAAATATAGACAGAAAGTTTCTCTCTAATAAACATGACCTAGTCATTTTTTTCCCACCCTTAAGAGTAATGTCCTCCCTCTTGATACTCAGGATAATTGATAAAAATTTCTAATTACAAATTTCCATTCTCCATTTGAAAGATAGGTTTCTTCTGATTCTGACATAAACTTTTCATTGCAATAATCACTGAAAAGTCTCATGCCATTGTGCAAGATTTAAGTGAAGCATGTTTTTTATGATATTTTTCTCTCTGTGTGTTGTAATTTAGCCTGTGGAAATGGAATGACCTCAGTCTTACTAAACCATTTACCTAGTGACAATACTACTAAGAAGAAAGGTTCTAGTAGAAGATATTATAAAGAAGAAAAATGGCAAACAAAATATACATGAGATTATCCAAAGAAATTTGCCAAAAAAGCATGGAACCCACTAAAGTATTTGTTTCAGAAGGTTAGCTTTTCTTCGTCAGTTAGTATTCATTGCTGAGACAAAATACCTGAGGTAATAAACTTAAAAGGAGGAAAGTTCTATTCACAGTCTTGGAGGTTTTGGTCTATAATATCTTGACCCTGTTGCTTTTTGGCCTGTGGTAGCATGGTATATCACCATTGCAATATGTGGTAGAGGATATCTGCTCACCTCCTGAATGGGGGGTAGGGGGAGAGAGAGAGAGAGAGAGACAAAGAGAGAGACAGAGGGAGAGACAGAGAAAGAGAGGAAGCAAAAAGATGCAGCAGGACAGCTGCTGCCTCAGTTTCCCTATCCTGCAGTCCGCACTGGAAGCTGAAACACAAAAGACAGACACACACAGACACACAGACACAGACACAACCTCGCGAGGGGAACAAATGTTCAACTTTATTAAGTGGCTCTTTGCCTATATAGGCTGAAGCCAGACCTTGAGTACATGTACAATATTTATTATCTCACAGGCCCTAAAATCCAGGTGGGCCACATCAATCAAGCTTAGAAGAAACATTTGTTACTTACACCTTATCTTAGACCCCTTGGCAGGGGAAGACAAACAATACAGGTCATAAACCCTCAAACATTGGGATTCCTGGGAAGTTACAAATTTATTATCTCTAGGGTCGTATTGTGAGTAACAGGCACTGGCTAAGTTTTAATTGCTTAGACAGCCTTGACAGTTAAGCAGTTATCGTAACTTTTGAGTCTTTTGAATTAGCAAAAGTTTTCTTAGCTTCCCACAAAAAGAGAAAGAAGAAGGAGCCAGGGTCCCAGGAGCTCCTTCAAAGGCACAGGCCCAATGAACTAACTTCCTTCCACGAGGCCTCACTTCCTTCTACTAGGTTCTGTCACCTCAGAATAGCATCACTAGCATCATGGGCTGGGAACCAAGATTTAAATTCATGGACCTTTAGAAAATTTTTCAGATACAAAATGTAACAGATTGACAAAAAGCTGGGCAAATATTTTCTCCCATTCCATATGTTACCTTTTCACTTCATTGATTGCTTTCTTTGGTACACAGAAGTTTTTCAATTCAATATAATCTCACTTGTCTATTTTTGCTTTTGTTGCCTGTACCTTCATTCCATACCTAAAAAATTATCTCCAAGTCTAATATCTAGAAGCATATCCCCTATGTTAACTTCTAAGAGTTTTGTTGTTTAAGATTTATGTTTAAGTCTTCAGTACATTTTGAGTTGTTTTTCATGAATGATGTGAGATAGAGTCCAATTTCACTCTTTTGCATATGAACCAGTTTTCTCAAAATAATTTATTAAAGAGACTATCCTTTCTCTATTGTATGTTCTTGGTGTTCTTGTCAAACATTAGTTGGCATAGATGCATTAGATTTTTCAGGGCTCTCTTTTCTGTTGAGTTGTTCTGTATATCTATTTTTATGTTTTTTATTATTTTATAGTATAATATAAAATCAACCTTGTAATATATTATGAAATCAGGGAGTGTGGTACTTACAACTTTGTTCTTACTGAAATTGCTTTCTCTATTTGAGGTCTTTTGTAGTTCTAAATAAATTTTTGAACTTCTTTATATTTCTGTGAAAAATACTATTGGGATATTTACAGGAATTGCATTGAATCTATAGATTGTTTTTGGTAGCAAAAACATTTTATAACTAATATTAATTCTTTTGATTCATCAATATATGATGTAATTTATTTGTGAATTCTTTAATTTTTATTCTCAGTGTTTTATAATTTTCAGTGTACAAATACTTCAGCTTCTTTCATAATTTGGCTATTGTGAATCACATAGCTATAAACATGGATATGCATGTATCATTATAGTATGTTGAGTATGGTTCTTTTGAGTAAATACAAAGGAGTGGTATGGTAGGACCATATGGGGATTCTACTCCTATTCTTTTCGGGAACCTCCATACTGATTTCCATTGTGGCTGCACTAATTTATATTACAACCAAAAGTATATCCTTGCCAGCATTTATTGTTATTTGTATTTATTTTTGTTGTGTTTGGTACTGGGAGATGAACCTAGGGGTATTCTACCTCTAAGCTACACCCTCAGCCTTTTTTTAAATTTAAATTTTAAGACAGCATCTCACTAAGTTGCTGAGGTTGGCTTGAATCTGAAATTCTCCTGTCTCACTCTCCCAAGTACTGGGATTATAGGCGTGTACCTTTACACCAGGCTTTTTATTTGTATTCTTTTTTATTGGTGCATTATAATCATACATCTTAATGAGGTACAAGCTGGTAGAGGCATACATGCACACAGCACTCATTTAGCCCTTCCCCAATTCCCACCACATTCCCTCCCCCCTCCTGCCTCATGTACAGCTTAGTGATTGACTTTGATATGTTTGTGAATGTACATAATTTGTATTTTTGATAACTGCCATTCTAAGGATAGTGAATGAAATCTCAGTATAATTTTCATTTTCATTTCCTGATGGCTTCAGATGTTGAACATTTTTTCATGTAACTATTGCTATTTTTACTTCTCCTTTTGAGAAATATCTTTTGCCCATTTATTGAATTTTTTTGTGGGAATTTTTTTGTGGGAATAATTTTTAGTTATTTATATATTCTAGACATTAGTGTTTCTCTCTCTCTCTCTCTCTCTCTCTCTCTCTCTCTCTCTCTCTCTCTCTCTCTCTGCAAGGAAGATCATTAACCTCAGTTAACCTATGATAAAGAGATGTTACTAATAATGGGCATTCCCAGAAATGAAGGCTTTTTGGCAAGAAGTGGGGAAGACTGTGACCAACCAAAATATCTAATGTGTATCTATGCTCTAGGTTAAATAAAAACGTGTTAAGACATGTGTAAGACATGAAAAGAACTTTTCCTTAGAGCTGCTGCTGTGAAAACATCTGATTAGCATATAACTATTTATATTGCACATAGAAGGTGTACTGCCTTTAGCTTACATTTTGTCATTTACATTTCTTTGGTAGCAAGGATGGCCAGATATTTAAATCTTCATCTTGGTGGCATAAATTATCTGATTGATTCACTTCACCCAGTTCAAATGAATTGCATAGTATTTCCTTGTAGCATTTTAATGGCATTAGAAATAAACATAGAAATAACCCCAATGAGAAAGTCATATAAGGCTATTCATAAAGATTGAGTAATGCCATATTTGTGTTACTGAGTCAAACTAACACAAATTCATTCAAAATATCCTCTGGCTCTTTTTCTAATTTTAAGAGAGGTATTCTGTGGTTGATTTTACAACAAAGCCAAGGCCTTAAATTCTAAATGAGCAAAAGCAGACAAAAAAGTCTGAAGGAATTGTACTTTTATTCATTTAGTTTCACCTGTTATATAATTCCTATTATTATTTGTTAACTTATTAAAGCTATATGGAGAGTGTTTTTTCAACACTCTCTCACATTTTACCCACAGCAGTAAGGGTACTTAACCCTCTGGTTTGGCTGACTAGCAAAAGGAACTTTGAATGTACAAGTGATTTTAAATTATTCGACAACAGAGACCTTAGATTGTTCATTAGTGAGTGGCCAGTACCTACGCCTATACAGCAGGTGCTTAGGTAGACCTTCTCCAATGAATTACAAGTGACAGAAGATGAAATCTACTTTGTATATTTTAATGAAATAGAACAAGTTTAGTACAGTAAATGTTGGAAATGCATATCTGAACATCATCAGGCCAATTGAAGGAGAAAAGAGCTTCCTCAGGAAGTTTGAGTAGAAAGGTTTAAAAAATATACTTAATGACGACTTGGTGGTGCTGTTATGATGAAGGGGATTGAGCACTGGTAATTGAAGTGGCTTAATTACAGGTTGCATTTATCAAATGGTAAATTTCATGATTCTTATGGGCCCTGAGTAGAAAGGAGTCCTTTAAGTCCTTATCCCACACCTAAGAATGCACTTGTATCTACAACCGGGCTCAGACGAAGCTCTATCTTGTCCAGTTTTCAGCCTTTCCTACTTTGCAGTAGGTTGGATTTTGACTACTTCTCAAAGACCCATATGTTACAGGTGTAGCCTCCAGCTGGCTGTTATTAGGAGGTGGTGGAGGCTTTGAGAGGTGGGGTTTAGTGGGAGGAAATTAGGTCAATTGGAGACGTGCCCTAGGTGAGGATTGTAGCACTCCAGTCTCTTTTTCTTCCTCATTTTTGCATTCTGGTAGTGCTGAGGTTAGGGACTTCCTTTGCTATAACTTCCTCCTATGATGTGCTGCTTACCATAGGCTCCAAAATGCACCAAATGACCATAAACAGAAGCTTCCCAAGCCGGGCGTGGTGGCACACGCTTGTAATCCCAGCATTTGGGAGGCTGAGACTGGAGGATCCGGGTTTGTGGCCAGCCTCAGCTACCTAGTGAGGCACTCCACAACTGAGTGAGACCCTGTTTCAAAATAAAGAATAAAAAATAGGGCTGGGGGTATAGCTCGGAGGTAGAATGCCCCTGAGTTCAATCCCTAGTACCGAAAAAAAAAAAAAAAAAATGAAGCCTCCCAAACTGTAAGCCAAAATAAACCTTTTATCTTATTACATTGATAATCTTAGGCCCTTTATCATGGTGATAGACATCTGACTAAAATGTACCTATTCTAAGGCTCTGGGACAAAGAGGGAATAAATAGCTCAGAACTATAATCACCACCTCCCTATCACCTCCCTATTGGTTCCTTACAAATAAAAGCAAGCCTGCCTGAGTTTCCTATGTCAAAAAGACTTTATAGAGACACTTGAAAAATGAACATGTGTCCCCTGGGTGCTTGGCAGGTAAAAGTTATAGAACTAAATGTGAAAGAGATGAGTAAGGGCCATGTGACAGATGAGGCTGCCAAGGGCTCTATCATGGAGGATCTTTGGGGTGTTGTCAAAGCTTTTGTGCATGGTGGGACATGCCTATAATCCCAGAACTTGGGAGACTGAGACAGGATCACAGGTTCAAGACCAGCCTGAGCAATTTAGTGAGACCTCTTTTCAAAATAAAAAATAAAAAGGGATAGAGGTGAGGCTTGGAGGTAGAATGCTCCTGAGTTCAATCCCCGGAACAACAACAACAAACAAGATTTTGTATGTTTGTGAAAGTCAGGAGTTAGTGTTTGCAAATTGTCTTGGGGTGTTCACCAGTGGTGAGATTATATACTGGTAGAGCTCTATATACCTTCTCCATCTCAGGACACCTCTATTTGGGGATTTTGTTTTTGTTTTTGTTTGTGGTACTGGAGATTGAACCCTGGGACATTCTACCTCCAAGCTACACTTCCATTCCTATTTTACTTTTTAATTTTGAAACATGGTCTTTCTAAGTTGCTGAAGGACTGGATAAGTTGCTGAGGTTGGCCTCAAACCTGTGATACTCCTGTCTTAGCCTCCCAAGTACAAGAATTATAGGTATGTGCCACCATGCTCAGCTGACAGCTCTATTTTAAATCTTTATTATTCATAGAGTTCCACATAAGTATTAGTTAGAGAAATGAGTCTGACCACTTTCAAAATGTTTCAAAGCCACTAGAACACTTTGGAAAACTCCTTATCTCTTCTTACTCACATTCTCCAACCAATTCCTTAGCAAATTCTATCTACAATGGCTGCTACTAATATCCTAGTTCAAGCAACCATCATTTCTTACCTTAAATATTATAATGGTTTTCGAATCAATTTGTTGCTTCTACCTTTCACCCACAGCACCTTACCCCCTCCTCCTGCCACCCTCAGGACATGTGTTCTCCACAGGGTGATCTTCTTTAAAGGATTATTCCAATCCATTGATCAAAACTCTATAAGAAGGCTTCCCTTCTTACTCAGAATGAATTGAAGAAGTCTTTATAATGGCCTGCTGGGTTATAAACTGGTCTGCAACTATCTCTGGCCCCATTGTTTTCACTCTTCTTGCTCATAGCACTTTGGCCACACTGATATGCTCTTCTGCACACTCACCAAGTCTGGTCCCCTCTCAGGATCCTTATGTTACTCTTCTCTTTGCTGATTATACTTTCTCCGCAGGTATCTGCATGGCTCCATCCTATACTTTGTTCATGCTTCCATTTAGATGTCACCTTTTCAAAGTAGTCTTCCCTGACCACTGTAATTCCTTTAAAGGGTACAGATCTTGTAATGGATCTAGGAATCAAGGTCTAAAATAAAAATTTTAAATATTTTTAAAATCCCAGGAAATTGATATAACTAATTTCTTGAATTTCCTATACGTTCTATATAAATTCTACTTTGAAAGTAGAACTCAACAGGACTAATATCCTCTCCCACATAAAGAACTACTTCATAGTCTAGTAAAGAAAGTGAATGCCATGCAATTTCTTTCCATACTCTGAAATTTTGCCATACTCCATTGTCTGTCAAACTGGTCATTTCTAGCTGCAAAGAAGCTAATTTGATCACTACTTCTTGCTTGCAAATTCCCCTGCTTCCTATCACTTTACCGGTTCTTAGTGCTTCTGAAGTCACTAATCATTGCGATACAGAATATGCCTTCATATGTCTTTTGAACAAAACCAAAGTCATTATTTTTGTATTCTTCTGATTTGTGTTCCTTTCCTTTGAATTTCATATCAAGTCCAAAGAAAACTTTGCCTTATACTGAAAATTCCAATGGCATCACAACTTAAATATTTCTATAATATTAAATTCTGTGACAACATAATTGGCCCTCCTACACAGCCTTCTTTTGTCTGACTGAATTATTTCAAAAGATCTGTCTCAGCCAGGCGCGGTGGTGCACACTTGTAATCCCAGAATTTGGGAGGCTGAGACTGGAGGATCCGGTTTCAGGCCAACCCCCGCTGCTTAGTGAGGCCCT